>CANXYC010145016.1:0-26988 GCA_948193065.1 Aleurites moluccanus
TTATACCTCCAACCCCCTTTGCAATTCAAATAATAAGCATGCTTTGAAATTAATTGAATTGCATATTTGAATATGTTTGTATGTTTAATATATCATGCTTGAATGTGTTTGTTGCATTCATTCAATATGTAAGGGGGAGAAAATATTTTTTAGAAATTTTTAAAATTTTTGATGATTTTTGCTTTGATGATCCCTTGAATCCCTTGGATCTTATTTGATTGATTAAGGGGAAAAAATTTTTATGATTTCAATTGGTATCATTTGTATGATTTCATTAGTATCCCTCCAATATTTCAAATTGGCATAAATTATTTTTTAAAGGGGGAGAACTTAACCTTTTTAATGATATCAAAAAGGGGGAGAAGTGTTCATATTTAATTAAGTTATTTTGCTTATTTATTTGAACACTTATATGCATGGTTTTGTTATTATCAAAAAGGGGGAGATTGTTAGCCCTCTTGGGTTTGATGTTGATTTTGATGATAACAAAATAATATAAATGTGTTATTTGTTCTAACAATTTGTTTGAGTTGATTGAGGCATGAGAAATCATGACCATTGTTCAAACTATAGGATTAACACATTTTAAGGAAGTCTATAGAGTGCACATGCTAAGGAGGAGCAAAATTAAAGAAGTGCACAAGTTAGGTTGCTAAATTTCAGTGTATCGTGGGCGTGACCACTAGTAGTCACGGGTGCGATGCTAGACACAAGTTTCGTCATAGGTGCGACAAAGTCAGTCGCGGCCTTGAAAAGCATCTGGTCACGGGCGTGACACTTTTCAGTCGCGGGCGCGAAATTGATTTTGAGATTTTCAAAACATCCAGTAGCTTCAAGATGAATAGTGTCATTCAGATGAATAGCGTCATTCAGATGAATAGCGACATTATACCGTCACGGGTGCGACCAGATAAATTTGCAGCATTATCCAAGTTCAGTCGCAGGCGTGAAGAAGCTCAACCTAGTTTGAATGCTGGATCTTGCAATGAGTTGTGGGCGCGACTCGGTAAAATTCAAATTTATTGTTCTTTAAGCCAAAAAATAGAGAAGCTAGTCACAGGTGCGACTCGAGAAATTCAAAGGCACGAACTGGAAAACTGACAGATTTGTACATAGTCTGGAGTGATACCAAATTCTGTACAAATTAGGATAAGTTATTAGTACAAACCATATATGGATAGAAAGATATGGATGTCTAGTTTTAGGAACATAAATTGGATTGAGCATTGGACATTGGACATTGGAAAATGAAGATATGAATTTTTGAAGGAATTATGCTCAAACTGGAAGACTAGGACAAAATAGATAGTGCAACTTGAAAATATTACTAGGAATTATATAAGAAGAATATAAGCATTAAATTTTACATGATTGATTCTTTATATATCTAGTTTCATATGGAAAAAGAATCAAGTAATTTCGAGCTCTATAGATGGAGAAATTGAAGAATTAGTGAAGCATGCTCAAACTGGCTTGTAAATTTGAGCAATAAAATATTATGATTTTTTAGGACATGAATATGGATTATTTTGGAGTTGAATTAAGCTAAAAAGTTGTAGTAGATATCTTAAAGCTTTCAACACAAAAAATAGTGCATAATTTGGAATTGTATAACTCAAGATATGTTGAAAATAAGTTATTGCTTTGGCTAGACAAAAAGTCACAGGCGCGACTACCGCAATTCTGACAGAAAAATTAGCCGTTGGAAATGTTTCTAACATCTATGTTTTGGATCCTAACGGTCATATTTGATCCAAGAATATAAATACAAGATAGTATGAAGCTCAAAAAGGTTGGAGAACTTGAGATTAATAAGAGATTAAGTGTTTGAGAGATTAAATCAAATTAATTCTTGTATTTACTTGAAATGTGCTAAAATTATTTAAGCACCTTTAGTTGTGCTATTCTTTGAGTGTTGGAAAAATTCTTGTAAGGGTTTTTCTTTCTACTCTTTTATAATTCTTATTGGGTTTGAGTGTGAGCCTTAGAAAAAACTTGAATAGGTTTGAGTGTGAGCCTTTGAGAAAACATTGGTAAATGTTTTAGTGTGAACCTTGAAAATACTTGTAAATGTTTGAGTGTGAACCCGTAAAACACTTGAGTTTGATCTTGCAACCATAAAAGGATCGGAGTAAAATACTTAAGTGTGATCTTGAGGAGTGGACGTAGGCAAGGGTTGGCCGAACCACTATAAATCTTGTGTTTGATTCTCTCTTCCCTACACTCTTTATAATTTACTCATTTATTCATGCATATACATTCATTTTTGAATTGGTTTATTTGCTTCCGCTATTTTAATTTGTGATTAATTTTTTATTTTGTCAAACAACCAATTCACCCCCCTCTTGGTTGCCAAAGGGACTAACAATATGGTCTACCACTTGGTTCCAAGGATAAAAATCCAAAAAAGAAAAAGGAGCAAAATATGCAAACTGACATTTCCAAGGTTATAAATAAACCTGAAGAGCCTATAATAGAAATAGTTGATATGAATGAACAAATAACCTCATAAAATATTTTGGCACCCAAAAATGATGAAAATGAAGAAATCTCAAGAAATTATGTTACTTTAGGAAAGAGATGGTATCGAATGAAATTATTGTTGATAATATATTTTCATGTACAGTAGCATTTGATGTTATAGAAGAAAGTAAAGATCTTGAATCAAAATCCATTGGTGAATGCTAACGTATAAATGATTGGTCAAAATGGAAAGAAGCAATCTAGGAAGAATTAAGTTCACCTGAAAAATTCAAAATTTTTGGACCTTTTGCCCAAACACTTGAAGGTGTGAAACCTATAGGCTACAAATAAGTATTTATGTGAAAACATAATGAAAAATGAAATTGTGAGATATAAAGCACAACTTGTAGCACAAGCATTTTCAAAAAAAACCTGATTATGAAGAGACTTATTAAAATAATAGTGGATGCAATTACATTTAGATTATTGATTAGTTTGGCAATTTCAAAAGGACTTTATATGCGTTCAATAGATGTCGTTACAGCTTATTTGTATGGATCACTTAATGATGATATTTACATGAAATTCCCTGAAGGACTAAAACTATTTGAAGCATGGAATTCAAAACCATAGGAAATGTATTTGATTAAATTACAAATATCCTTGCATGGATTAAAATTATTTGGATACACATGGTATAATCGTCCTAGTGAGTATCCTTTAAAAGACAGATACACTAATAATTCAATTTGTCAATGTATTTTTAAAAAATTGAAATTTGGATTTGTAATTATTATGGTTTATGTTGATGATTTGAAAATTATTAGGACTCCTGAAGAGCTGATGAAGACAATAACCTATTTGAAAGATAAATTTGAATGAAAGATTTAATACAAATAAAATTTTGTCTTGATCTATAGGTTGAGCATTTATCTGGAAGAATTTTTGTTCATCAGTCAACTTATATTAAAAAAGTATTAAACATTTTAATATGGATAAAATGTTTATTGGATGTTATTATAAAATATTTAATCAGTCAGAAGGACTTCATATGATGGATGTTGTTACAGCTTATTTGTATGGATCATTTGATAATGATATTTATATGAAAGTTTCTAAAGGACCAAAAATGCTTGACGTATGCAATTCAAAACCACAAAAAATATATTTAACTAAATTACAAAGATTTTTGTATAAATTAAAATAATCTAGATACATTCGATATAATTGTCTTAGTGAATATCTTTTGAAAGAATGATACATTAATAGTTCAATTTGTCCATGTATTTTTATTAAGAAATCGAAAGTTGGATTTGAAACTATTGTGGTTTATGTTGATAATTTGAAAATTATTAGGACTTTTGAAGAGTTGATGAAGACAATAATCTACCTGAAAGATGAACTTGAAGTGAAAGATTTAGGACAAATAAAATTTTATCTCGGCCTACAGATCAAACATTTATCTGGAGGGATTTTTTTTCATCAATCATCTTATATTGAAAAGGTATTAAATATTTTGATATGGATAAATCTCATCGAATGAGTTCTCCTATGGTTGTTCGATTCCTTAATGTGAAAAGAATCTTTTTTGTCCTTGAGATGATGGTGAAGAAATTTTTAGTTCAAAAGTACCATATCTTAGTATTATTGATACATAATGTATTTTGCTAATTTTTCGCAATGGGACATGGCATTCTCTGTTAATTTGTTAGAAATATATAGTTTTTCACCAACTAGAAGACATTGGAATAGTGTTAAGCAAGTACTTCATTATCTTTATGGAACATCAAATATGGGTTTATTTTATCCATAGGATTCGAAGTCAAAATTAATTGAATGTGTAAACATTGGATATTTATTTGATCTATATAAAGTTTAATCACAAACAAGTTATTTATTTACGTATGGTAGTATTATTATATCTTGGCTCTCTACTAAGCAAACTCTTAATGCGACATCTTCCAATCATACTGAAATATTGCCAATTCATGAGGCAAGTTGAGAATGTATATGATTGAGGTCTTTGATCCAACAATTCTGAGAAACAATGCGCTTTCATTTGTTAAAGGTTCAATAGTGATATATGAAGATAATGATACGTGTATTACATAATTCAAAAGAGATTATATAAAAGAGACAGAACTAAACATATTTCACAAAAAAAAATTTTACACATGAATTTCAGGAGAAAGGAGACATAGATGTTTATCAAATTTAGTCCAATAATAATTTAGCAAATTCGTTTACTAAGATACTTTCTACAATTACATTTGAGAAATTGATGAACAAGATTAGCATGCGTCAGCTAAGAAATCTTTGAATATCGAAAAGATAGATTTTTATAAGGGGAGATTATTGAAAATTGTTATTTTTTAGCCTAAGTTGCTAAATTCAAATTTACAAGAATAATATAGCTTTTTGTTCCTTCACTAAGATTCCACAGGGTTTTTTCTTATTAAATTTTTTAATGGGTCATATACTTTGTAAAATGAACATTCAATGAGAATATTATGAAATAAATAAATGTCCTAATAAGGATATAAGTTCTTAACTTGATAAAGATAGAAGTGTTTATAGAGGTAATACCCTATCATTATTTATCTCTATTTTTATCTTTAGCGTTTATAAAATAGTTTTTACTTTTGATAATATATATAAAGATAGAAGATCTATTTTCATTATAATTATTTTTCCTTATCATTATTTATCTCTATTTTTATCTTTAGCCTTTGTAAAATAGTTGTTACTTTTGATAATATACACAAAGATAGAAGATCTATTTCGATAATAATTATCCTTTCTCTTAGCTTTCTTTCATTTTATAATAATATTTTATATTTATTTAATATGAAATTCATTTCTCAATGCATATAATTTGGATTGGGCTATGAGTTTAATTTGATGATACTTTATTTGGCTCGAGTTATTTAGTAACGAGCCAAGCCTAAGCATTCCTACATACCAATAATTAGTTAGGGCTAGGTAAAGAGAGAATTCTCACCATGTTTAATCAAGCCTTAACCTATAATTACTTTTATCAGTTAATTCAAAGAAACTTGGGCTACTTAATGGGCCGGACAGGGCCCAATGAGATAATTTCAAGCCCAAGCCATCAATATCTAGAGACAGAGAGATGGGATTAAAAAAAAAAAAAGACAGCTCATCTTGCAAAATTTCTAACCACAAGCGACAAAATTAATTACATTGAACATCAGAGCTCCAATACGAAGTTAAAATTTTTTAAATTTCTCAAAAAAATTTAAAACTATTTCAAGCTATAGAAACTTACATATATTTTCCACGTCACTTTTCTAGTAACACCTGAAAACTGATATTACATAAATACCCCCAGAAGTAGCAAGAAATACTCTGAAAAATAAGGTCGGTGAAGTAACTTCACAGAGAGTACTATTACTGTACTAGATTTACTGCTAGATATTAGAAGACAAGAACTGAATTATTTGTCCCCCAAGTACAATCAGGGACCCTTTTTAATTCACCAGTGAAATCTTTACCGTCAAAAGGTATCAACGGCCATGATTAGCTGAGACCCCACCGGGCCCTAAAGTACAGTACATCACTGGCAATTAAAAATAATAAAACCCAACAAAAGCTATTTTGGGGGGCGTGTAGTACACACGCTAATTATTCAGTTAATGTCATTTGTCAGTTAGTGCGCAGGGGTCAAAGCCGTTTCGTTAAATGCTAGCGTTTGTTTTGGCAGTTGTAATGAAGTGTGGGGCCTTCGGTGGTGGGGTAGAGTGAGTGGCATCACGCGCCAGTGAGTAGAGTTTAGATAAATTAAAAGATATCAGAATTTGAGGCAGCCTTTTTGTTACACGAGCGCCAACAGTATTTGCAAGGACGATCTTGCTACTGTGACGTCAACTTGTATTTTCCTTTTTATTTCAGTAGCAATTTAAATATCAAAACTAAAATGATAAATAATAAAAAATAAATCCTTTTCTTTTCTTTTCTTTTTTAACTCTTAAATTTGTGTCTTGGAGTTGAATTTTCTTTAAAATCATTAACATATATATATATATATATATTATCAAAACTTTCTGAAAGAGTATTAATTATCAAATACATTTTTGTTCTGGCAATATTTAATTTATATATGGACATAAAGGACTCGATTTTTTTAAATTTATTTTTAAAAATTAGCTATTAAAATTTACTTCATAGGTACATTTTTTTTGGATTGTACATAATTTTATAATTATATTTTATTATTTTTTAAGTTAATTTTACTCTAATTTTAGTTACAATTTTAATCTAAAATTATATTGAAAATAATAATAATAATTTTATATTTATTTAAAGTGTAAAAGTAAAATTCACCTTATAATTTATTATATCATATTATTAATTTAATCTTTAAACTTCAATATGAATTAATAAGATTATTTACCTTTGTAAATTTATAAATTTAAATAATTCAATTAAATTAATTAAAAATTAAAAATTAAATTGATAATATAATATATAATAAATTTAAGAATTAATTTGATTTTTTATCTTTTAATTAATAATTTTTATTTTATAATTATGACTTAAAGTAGAATTATAATTGACATTTCAAATTATGGTAGAATTAATGTATAAAAAGGATATAATTATAAAAATGTTTAAAATTGAAGAAATTTATTTATTAGTAACACTTGGCATTTAGATATTTGATTGCTTGTTATATAAACATTTAGTAAAATAAAATAAAATAATTAATTATTATATTTTCAATGGCTAATTAACTTTTGAACTTATAACTAAAAATTATCTTTTGATTAAATATTACAATTTATAATTTTTAGATACAAAAGTTAGAATTTATAGTTTTTAAATTTAAAAATTAACTATTAAAAATTATATCATTAAAATTTTAAAAAATTACATAATTACTGTTAATAGCTAACACACACACACACACACAATATATATATGTATATATAAGCTTTCATATTTTTATATAACTAAATACAACTAACTGAAACATGATAAAAATAATAATTAAAATAGTAAATTAATAATTTTATTTATACAAATACACATATATAATTATTATTTTTATTTTCCTATAGTTATATACATAAAAATAATTAAAATTTATCTATATAAATATGTATAATTATTTTTGTTTATAGTTATATTTTACAATTTAATTACAATTTCAAATGTTAAATTATTAAATACTGTATACTGAATTTGAATCCTGATTGTGAGCACAGACTACTGACCACCACCATTAAATCAAAACATGCCTCACATATAAATTTTAGCAAATTCATTCACATATACGGAAGTCTCTATTACTCAAAAAGATTTGAGTAGACAAATACCAAATACATTTATATTTATAATTTAAAATTATATAAAAAAAATAAAAAATACAAAATTTAAATTAGAAAATCATATAAAAATAACCCTAAAATCTAATAGAAGTCAATATTTGATGGCATCCATTATCTTCTCTAAATCTTTGAGCACTTTGTGAAAATCCCTTTATCTAACTAATTTGACCATTATACGCATATATAAAGAGAGTAAAGTTTTTTCTTTATTTATTTTTCCCACTTTGGTTGACAAATAGCATTTAGATCAAACCATAGGAAACAGTTGAATTTTAAGAAAAATTATTAGGTAAATGAGTAGATATTATTTTTACTCATTTATATGGTTGAATTTTTATTTTAATTACATATAAATTTATTTTTATATAAATAGAAAAAATATATTATGTTTTATTTAATAATTTTTAAAATTTTAATACTAAAATCGAAAGAATGGACTCTTTGAATTAAATAGTCCAACAAATTGATGAAGTTTTCACCATTTAAAATAGATTATCCATTTAAATTTCTAACCCCACAAAATTAAAAAGAAAAACATAATTATGGTATATATAATGCTTTGAAATAGGGTCAATGCAGTGATTTTCACACAGCTTTTTGTAGGGAAAAGGAGAAAATTTTTGGAACCACACGTGTGTGATCAAATATAGTTGCATTTAAAGTTAATAAGATCATCATTATTATTGTGGTAGGACCCAAAAGATGTAAATAAAACCAATGATAATTAATTACTATTATTAAACATAAAAAAAATTAATAAAAAAAAATGAAAAAAGGCTTAAAAATAAAATGCACAGATTAAGAGGAGAGTGTTTGTAGTAGATTGGTGATGAACACATGGAGGTGGTGGGGGCATTCTTTTACTTCTTCTTTCTTATAATAATAATAATAATAATAATAACTTCAATCTTCAACTTTCTCAAAGTAAGAAAAAGGAGTGATCTTTTAAAAGATGGTTAATTTGTATATAAATGCCAAAACTCACTTCATTAATCCTCGTGAACAAAAAGGGTTAATTAAATAAATAAAATTAATTAATTAAGAGATGGAATCTCCCACTCTTATTAATTGATTGTGATGGTTCAATCGTTGATATCACGTACACTGTATATAAATATAAATTATGGAGAGAAAGATCATTTTTAAATGATAAACAATTAATTAATCATCCGTTTAAACTTTAAATGATAAAAATTTAAATATTAATTTTAAATTTAAATTTAAATTTTTATTTAAATTATTAAAATTTAAATTTAAATTAAATATTTAATAAAATTTAATAATTTAATATTTTAAATACACTTTTTATTTAATTATTTTAAATATATTATTCTTATTTTTAATTTAAAATCTCTTTTGTTTTAAATTTTTTACACTTAGATTCATAAATTTATAAATTTTTAATTATAAATTTAAAATATAAAATCTAAAATCTAAAATTTAAATTTAAATCTATTTATTTAAATGCATTCTAATAATTTTATGTTTTTTTAATTGATAGTAAAGTGATTTTGTGATATTAATTTTTTAAATAATTTATTTTTATTACTTCATAAGATATACAAATTTATATCAATGATCTAAACATAGATATTAATTATTAATTAAATTATAAGGGTTGCACTATTTAGCACTTTACAAGAGATGGTCGTTATTATGTGAAATCAAGCTATAGAGTAGCGTTTGAAGATAATCTAATTTTACCTCCTGGATTGTGTTTTAATGGGTGGCGGTAGATTTGAAAATTAAGTCTCCCTCCTAAGATTCAGAATTTCCTATGGCGTTTGTGTGTAGGTTGTTTTCCTACGAGAAGTAGGCTTCGTCAGCGAGGCTTCAATATTCCAGGTACCTATCTTCTTTGTGATCAGCATGATGAGGATGATCTGCATCTATTTTTATTGTATCCTTTTACTATAAATTGCTTAGCTTTGGAAAATCTGTCTGTTATAATAACAGGTCAGCAGTCATTGGACTTAGTGCTGTTAAGCATTATAGAGCATGGGCCTGTTTCAGAGGTGCAGAGGTTAGGCACGATTTTATGGGGAGTCTGGAAGCAGCGTAACAACGTTTTATGGAATGATAAGAGACTTGATGCTTCTATGGTAGTTAATATGGGAAAAGAGATGGCTTCAGTTTGGCAAGTGGCTAGTATACGGTAGATCAGTTCGCTGTCATCTTATGCGTCTGCAATGGTTAGGTGGACAGCACCAGCAGTGGGTTGGGTAAAGTCTAATGTGGATGCTGGGTTTTGGAGGGGGTGTCCTCGTACGTTCTCTGGGGCTGTGTTGCGTGATAGCAACGGTCACTTCATCAGTTGCTGTTTTTGGAGTTTCTCAGGAGTCTTTCTGCACCATGAAACTGAAATAATGAGGCTGAAAGAGGCACTTAGCTGGATAGAGAGATTAGGATATGAGCGTGTGATTTTTGAAGTAGATGCCTTAAGTGTGGTAAGTGCTGTTGAGTCACAACAGAGAAAAGTTTCAGAGTTTGGTGACTTTGTCAATACCTGCATTTTGATGTTCAGCAGATATGAGTTTTGGTCGCTGAAGCATGTCTCTCGTATAGTAAATTTTATTGTTCATTCTTTGGTCAAATATGTATTTTTATTTTTTGATTTTATGTTTTGGAGTCATGTTCCTAGTTTCTTTTTGAAAGCTATTCTACCTCACCGTCATTATCTTGTGTAATAAAGCTTTTGTTTTGCCTAAAAAAAAATTATATCTGAATATATATAAATATAAATTATTTTTAATTTGAGCTGTGAAGTTTAGTAGAAGGTGGAAAAGTTATTAAGCAATAATATCTGATTATTAGATAAATAAAATAATCCATAAGTAGCGAAGAGATAGACTCTTAATTAAAATAATTGTTTTTAGAAGTTCAATAAAACTGTTCACGTGCCCTAAACACCATGCTCAGAGAGAGACAAGAGACGGATAATTAGGAGTTTAGAAGAATAAAAAAAAAAAAGAAGAAGGATAGATTAGAGACACAAATTATTGTTAAACAATGTGTATAAAGAGAAAAATAATGTATTAATTAAATAATGGACTTAGAGAAAGAAAGAGAAGAAGAAGAAGAGGGAGAGGCACATGGCAAGCGAGGAACAGCTGTGTCCACTCCTCCACTAGATAAATACCCTGCCCACCTTCCTTATTCCGTCTTTTGACTCCCTATTCCCTCTCTAATCTCTAATAAAGTGAAAAAAATACAAACTCTCTCTCTCTAAAACCAGAGTTTGTACCTCTTCCTCTAATGGCAGCTCTCAAACCCTAAACCACCACGTTTCTTCTGTCTTTTTGAATACCCTTCTGGACAAAAATGAAAACCCATTTCTCTGTTTTTCTTATCTCCCTCGCTTTTTTCTCTCTGCAACTCCAACTCCAGCTCCAAGCTTCACCAGTAGCACCACCTTTTATCTCAACAAGCAGAGACACCCAGAAACTTATCAACTTCAAAAACGCTCTCCCCAACCCAGCTCTTCTTCAAAATTGGTTCCCTAACCAAAACCCATGTACTTTTTCTGGAGTTAAATGCCTAGAAACAAACCAAGTCTCCTCTGTAGACCTCTCTTCCTTTTCTTTGAACACTGATTTTCACACGGTGGCTACATTTCTTTTGACTCTTGACAAGCTTGAGAGTCTTTCTTTGAAATCAAACAACATTTCTGGTTCAATTTCTTTCCCTTCAGGATCTAAATGCAGTTCAGTTTTGAGCAACTTAGATCTATCTCATAATGTTCTATCAGGTCCTGTCTCTGATATAGCTAGTTTGGGTTCTTGTGTATCCTTGAAATCTTTGAATCTTTCTAATAACTCACTTGATTTTTCTTTGAAAGGGAAATCTAGTGGGTTAAGGCTCAGCTTGGAGTCCCTTGATCTTTCTTTCAATAAAATTTCAGGCTCAAATGTTGTGCCCTTTATTTTATCTGGAGGCTGCAATGAGTTGCAGTACTTTTCTTTGAAGGGAAATAAAGTTAGTGGAGATTTAGATGTTTCTAATTGCAAGAATCTACAGTTTCTTGACGTCTCTTTAAATAATTTCTCTACAAGTGTTCCTTCATTTGGTGATTGCTTGGCTTTGGAGCATCTTGATATTTCTTCCAACGAGTTTTATGGTGATCTTGGTCGTGCAATTGGTGGGTGTGCTAAGCTCAACTTCTTGAATGTGTCTACTAACCAGTTTTCAGGTTCGATTCCAGTGCTTCCAACTGGGAATTTGCAGTTTCTTTATCTTGGAGGCAACCAGTTTTTTGGGGAGATTCCTCTGCATCTCACTGAAGCTTGTCCAGGTCTTGTTGAGCTTGATCTTTCTTCAAATAATAATCTAACCGGTGCTGTCCCTCGTAGTTTTGCTGCTTGCACTTCATTGGAATATTTTGATATATCTATGAACAACTTCTCTGGTGAATTGCCAATTGATACTCTCTTGAAAATGACTAGTTTGAAGAATATTGATTTCTCATTTAATGGCTTCACTGGTGGTTTGCCTGATTCTTTGTCAAAGCTCACCAGTTTACAGTCTTTAGATCTGAGCTCTAATAATTTGTCTGGGCTTATCCCTACTCGTTTGTGTCAAGATCCAAGTAACAACTTGAAAGAACTGTTTCTTCAAGACAATTGTTTTTTTGGGTCTATTCCTGCCAGTCTGAGCAACTGTTCTCAACTTATTTCACTCCATTTGAGCTTCAATCTTCTCACAGGCACAATCCCTTCTAGCTTGGGTTCTCTTTCTAAGCTTCGTGACTTGAAGCTTTGGCTCAATAAACTCCATGGAGATATCCCACCAGAGATAATGACCATACAAACACTAGAGACTTTGATTCTCGACTTCAATGAGTTGACAGGAGTTATACCTTCTAGTATAAGCAACTGCACTAAGCTGAACTGGATCTCATTGTCTAACAATCAGTTGACTGGTGAGATTCCCGCATCAATTGGAAAGCTTTCGAGTCTTGCCATTCTTAAACTAAGCAACAACTCATTTTATGGCAGAATTCCACAGGAGCTTGG
Source organism: Aleurites moluccanus (assembly GCA_948193065.1). NCBI lineage: Eukaryota > Viridiplantae > Streptophyta > Magnoliopsida > Malpighiales > Euphorbiaceae > Aleurites > Aleurites moluccanus. The sequence goes on from CANXYC010145016.1 coordinate 12,827, forward strand.
TGATTGTCCGAGCTTAATTTGGTTGGATCTTAATACCAATTTCTTGAATGGCACAATCCCACCTGACCTATTCAAACAGTCTGGCAATATTGCTGTAAATTTTATCACTGGAAAGAGATTCGTGTATCTTAAGAATATGAAGAGCGAATGGTGCCATGGAGAAGGTAATTTGCTGGAGTTTGCTGGAATTAGGCCTGAACAATTGGAAAGAATCTCCACCAGGCACCCCTGCAACTTCACTAGAGTATATGGAGGTCACACGCAGCCCACATTCAAAGATAATGGTTCAATGATCTTTCTTGATCTCTCGTACAATATGTTGTCTGGTAGCATTCCAAAGGAGATTGGGACCATGTCTAAACTCTATGTCTTGAATTTAGGCCACAATAATTTCTCCGGAAACATTCCACAAGAGCTTGGAAGTTTGGATGGTCTTAACATTCTTAACCTCTCTAACAATAAGTTGGAAGGGATGATTCCACAGTCCATGACTCGGCTTTCATTGCTTACAGAGATTGATATGTCCAACAATGATCTCACTGGAATGATTCCTGAATCTGGTCAGTTTGAAACATTCCAAGCTGCGAGTTTCGCCAACAATTCAGGCCTCTGTGGGATACCACTTTCGCCATGTGGAGCAGGATCAGGCTCAAGTGCAAATTCTCAGCATCAGAAATCTCATAGGAGACAAGCATCTCTAGCAGGGAGTGTGGCAATGGGATTGTTGTTCTCACTTTTCTGCATCTTTGCTTTGATTATAGTTGCTGTCGAAACAAAGAAAAGAAGGAAAAAGAAAGATTCAGTCCTTGATGTCTATCTAGACAACAATTCACACTCGGGGACAGCGAATACTAGCTGGAAGCTAACAGGTGCACGTGAAGCATTGAGCATCAATCTTGCCACATTTGAGAAGCCCCTGCGTAAGCTCACTTTTGCAGATCTTCTTGAAGCTACGAATGGCTTCCACAATGACAGTCTTATTGGCTCTGGAGGTTTTGGTGATGTATACAAGGCGCAACTGAAAGATGGAAGCATTGTTGCCATTAAAAAACTGATACACATCAGTGGACAGGGTGATAGAGAATTCACTGCTGAAATGGAAACCATTGGGAAAATCAAGCACCGGAACCTTGTTCCACTTCTTGGGTACTGCAAGGTTGGAGAAGAGAGGCTGTTGGTGTACGAGTACATGAAGTATGGAAGCTTGGAAGATGTTCTACATGGCCAAAAGAAAGCTGGCGTTAAGTTAAACTGGGCTGCTAGGAGAAAGATTGCCATCGGTGCTGCGAGGGGATTAGCTTTTCTTCATCATAATTGTACACCACATATAATTCACAGGGACATGAAATCCAGCAATGTCTTGCTTGATGAGCACTTGGAGGCCAGAGTGTCTGATTTTGGAATGGCAAGGCTAATGAATGCAGTGGATACACATTTGAGTGTTAGTACATTGGCTGGCACACCTGGCTATGTCCCTCCTGAATATTACCAGAGTTTTAGATGTTCAACCAAAGGTGATGTGTATAGTTATGGTGTAGTTTTGCTGGAGTTGTTAACAGGAAAAAGGCCAACAGATTCAGCTGATTTTGGTGACAACAACCTAGTAGGGTGGGTGAAGCAGCATGCTAAATTGAAAATAACAGATGTTTTTGATCCAATACTCGTGAAAGAAGATCCAAATCTCAAGATTGATCTTTTACGACACTTAGAAGTGGCATGTGCTTGCTTGGATGATCGGCCATGGAGACGACCTACAATGATTCAAGTAATGGCAATGTTCAAAGAAATACAAACAGGGTCAGGCCTTGACTCACAATCCACCATTGCCACAGAAGACGGAGGCTTTAGTGCAGTTCAAATGAGCATAAAAGAAGACCCTGAACCAGGCAGCAAGCAGTAGGGGTGAAAGAAAGAAAGGGAGAAAGAAACTTGAATCAAAATTTTCCAGCGAAAATTCTTTGAAAGAAGAAAGAAGGAAGAAGAAATGTGGTGTGATGATTGAGTTCTTACTGTCACAATTTTCCCTCTTCTTTTTCCACTTGAAAATGGCATTTAAGAAAAAAGAAGAAAAAAAAAAGAACTCTCTCTGTATCTCTACCCATTTAATGTATGTATAATGTACCCCCTCTCCTGCAAAACTCTTTGTTATTTTATACGTAAAAAGGTTGTTTTAACTTTGTTATAAATGTGTAAATACACAGTTTCAGTTGTGATAAGTTTTATGGTTACAAAATGAGATTTTGGATTCAGATATATAAAATCCTAAAAAAGAACTACTGCTACTGCTCCCTTATCTATGACCTCAAATGATAGTGACCAAGTGAAGTTTTAATTTATTTATTTTATATGGTATTCCCAATTTTTATTCAATTTCAGTATTATTGTAATGTCGAAAAAGTGTTCCTATATTTCTATAACTATAACAAACACATCAATTTCTAAAATTTTGAACCTCCTTTTTATTATCTGCATTACTAATGATAAGGCTATTCTTTGCTTTTTTATGCTTTTCTTTGTAACTAAATGTTTTTATCAATGTGTTTATGAATTTTCTTGTGGTTGCAATTTAAAGAATTTCTTGGGCTAGAATATCTTGCCCCCGTTGGTTTGATAGTAATAGGGTATTGTCCTTCTAATGGTGCAAATTAAGCGTTTTGAGTAATCATCATCGCTCGATTCTTTAGTTTAAAAAAAAAAAAAAAGATGAAAAATAATTTATTGTGTGGATGGCAATAAAACGGGTAATCTAGTGAAAATTTAACTCGAATGGGATAGAGATTTTTCAATATCTCATCTTATGGGGTGGGGATGAAAAATATATATATATTTTTTTAGTTAATAGAGACAAGAATGAGAATATATTTTTTTATCCCGCTGAGATCTCATTTCGTCTCCCTAAGAATCCGATATATATCAATGTTTTTAAAATCGAACTAGTTAAAAAAACGGTAAAAACAGAGGATTAGAGGTTTAATTGGTATATATATGTATATATAATTTGACATTTATTATATATATATATAATAAAAATAAATATAATGCTATTATGGCTAAATCAAAAATTTATATAAGACCATATTTTTATGGTGTCAATTCTCTTAATTTTTTTTAATTTAAAATGACGTCATTTTTACTTGACAAAAACGACGTTATTTTGATAAAAAAATAAAAAATAAATAAATAAATAAAAAGCTGACCCGCTCAAACAGAAAAAACTGATCCGGTTCACTGATTTTTTAATCAATTTTTAGGGACTGATTACTTGGAGCTGATCGAACCATTTATGGTTTAATTTTTAATTTTTTCAGTTCGATCGACTGGTCTGTTCCGATTTTGATATATATATATATATATATATATATATATATATATATATATATATATATATATATTCCTACATTAGGTGAACAAAAAGGGTATTAGTATCTTTTCACTAAATAAAAAAAAATATATAAGAATCATATTAGATAAAATATCTTATGACTTATTGATTGGGTGTATGAAATAAGACCTTACACTCAGTATAGACAATAATTTTATGGGTTGAGGGGGGCTGCTGTGTTTTTTTACACAGCAGCCCCTCGTGTGTCTAAATTTAGATACCTATAATTTTTTATAAAAATTATAATTTGATAGTGTTTCATATAATGAATCCAATGATATATTTTTTATGCTAAACAAAAATCAAACGGACAGCTAAAAATACATTATAAATATATTAAATATAGACCGTTAAATATAATACATAAAATTTATAATGTATTTTTAGCTGTCTATTTGATTTTTGTTTAGCATAAAAAATACATCATTGGATTCATTATATAAAATACTATCAAATTATAGTTTTTATAAATTTTTATAAAAAATTTTAGATATCTAAAATTGGACACGTAAGAGACTACTGTGTAAAAAAATACTGCAGCCCCCCTCAATCCTAATTATATATATATATATACACACATATGTATTAGAGATTTTAATTTTCATCACTCGGAATTCTCAGCAATACTCTCATCATAACACTTCTAAAAACTTTATGATTGGATTATGACGTAATATAAATCTTTTAAGATTTTATTGATTCGAAATTAAATATCAGACTAATAGACAATAAAAATTATCGATTCAAGAAGAATACCAAAATTTGGATAAACACTTTCAAAGAGAAAAGACATCTTTATTTTAAAATATAATCTGCCTCAAACCGTAAGACTTATAAATAATATATAGAAAATTTCTCTCCAAAAGAGATAAATATGATAATTTTTTTTTTAAAAAAAAAATATATCACCAAATTACATAAATAAAAAAAATAAATATTAATTAAAAATATATCTTAAACAACGCTTAAAAACGAGTTTTCTATTAAAAGTAATTAATAGAAATAAAAATACCATAATAGAAAATACAAAATATAAAAAATACTATGACTTGTTGGTCTGTAACATATTAGGTGGGTGTTTGATAAATTTTTTAATGTAATTAATATTTTTTTTATTCCCAACAGTTAAATTATATCCATTTGGTTACTGACAGCTATTAGTTATTAGGTAGTTATTAAGTAGTCAAACAACTATTATTTATAAAAGTTTTAATTTGGAGTTTTTTGAAAAAGCTCATGCTTATTTAAATAAAAGACTAAATTATTTTTTTAAAAATAATATTTAAATAAAAAGATAAATATTAATATTTATCCTTAATAATCATTAAACATATTAATAAGTAACAATTAATAATAATTTTACCAAACACTTACAACAATTAGCTATCAGTTACCAGTTATCGACTATCAGCCACCAGCTAATAGTTATTAGTACAGTAACTGCTATAAACAGCTAAACCAAATGAAGCCTAAATTTATTTAAGTACTCTCATATTTTTATGTATGCTGAATTTTTATTGTTTTATTAAATAAGATTGCAAAATATTTATAATATATTAAATATATTTATATTTTAATTCTTTTTTTTTTTGATACTTTATATGTTTAAATTTATTAATATTTTCTAAATAAATTTATTCTAATAATACAAAATTTAATTAAGCAATGAAGATCTCTGTGAGGGTATGGATGGGACTAACTGTCTTCGCATGTGAGATGCAATGAGAATGGAAATTCTCCATTAAGACGGATGGAGAAGGGAGATGATTCCCTGCTAAGGCTTCATTGTCGTCTTATTTTCTTGTCTGGACACCTTTAACAGTAAAAAAAATTTATATTTTCATATAACAACTTTCAATTTGAATCCTAATGGTTAGAATCGGAAATTTTTGATTATTGTATATGTAACACTTAAGAAATGACTAATAAAATTAATGTGCATATATGTATGATTTTTTTTTTTATAAGAAGATGAATTAGTCAAATATAAATTTTAATTAGGGAAATTAATTTACTAAATTAATTGAAACTAAGTTAAATGTGATTAGAGCTAGTATAGAGAAATTAAATTGAATATTTATAGGAATTTAAGGTAGTGAAATTTTAAATTAAAAGAATAAAACTGGGTTAAAAATAATAATGAAATAAATATAAATTAAAATTCTAATTATGGTCAAATTGTGGGATCCATTTAATATTATTATAAAATTAATTTCTTATATAAAAAAACAACAAAAACACTAGTCAAAAAGGGAGCCGGCTATTTGTATATATATATAATTTTTCATTTATTTAATTCATAACAATTATGTGTCATTTGCTCCATTTTTTCATAATTTCCTTTTTATTTATTTTTCTGCTAAAATTATTATTGGATCATTTGTATGTAGAAAATATTATAAAATTAAAAATTAAACTCAGCTTCTATAATTTGTTCCAAATGGCTGAGACACCCATTTCAATTTCACCATTTTTGCTCTTCCTTTTCTTACTTCAAATTTCTTTAATTTCTTACTTTTAACTTCGATTCCATCAAATCCAAAGGGTCCCTCAAGCTCTAATAAGATGATAAAAGGTTGTTTTAGGGGTGGAAAAGCTGATTTGGTTGGTGAAAATTCATAAGAAGAAAGTTATTATCTTTTTAGAGGTAATTTAAATTTTAAAGCTATAACTTCAATTTTAATACTTCCATTATATATATTGATGATCAATTAGTAATTTTGTGATGAAATTTTGATGAGCCATGAATTAGGAATTAGGAAGTGAAGTTGTGAGAAATCAAACTTTGATTTAGTAATCTATAATTCAAATTAGTGATGTTGAAAGGCTTATTAGATATAATTAGTGAAGAATTAATGATTTAATTAGGAAATTTAACCATATATGTGAAGTTTGAGAATTTAAGTAGGTTATACCAGAATCTAAAAATTGAAAATTAAAGGGATTTTCAAAATTAACTTTAGAATTGTTCAATTGAATGTTAAATTAGTGCTAAAATGAAATCACTTTATGTTAATAGCTTCCAAAGATGAGGATAAGGAAGATGAAGTTCCATTTTGCCTTTGTTGAGTGAAGATTGGAGCATTTTGATTTTTGGTGACTAAGGTGAATAATATATATACTATTTTACTTATTTTTGTATCCAATTAAAATTATTGAAATTTTCATACTTGAACTTATAGTTGGCTGAACCTCATTGGAGCCTTAAATGTCATGCCATTGTTTATAATTCTTCAATGTTTCCTTTGTTATATTAATTGAAAGCATGATTGATTGAAATCTCTAATTGGTTAAATTTCTCTTCTTTTGGTTGAATATGTTTTATTCCAATTATTTGTCAATTCTTTCAAATTTTTATTTGATCACTTTCGATTCATTTAAGTGCCTTAAGCACCTTAGATTTCATTATAATAAAAATTATAACCATTGGAATAAGATTTGTAAATGTTGGCTGAATATTTCATTGATTGACTTGTTAATGTTTAATTGTTTTATTTGAAGCCCATTGAATGTTTCATTGTTGAAATCAAGCCTTTATTGAGATATTTGGTTATTCTATCCATAAATCCATTGTTAAATGAACATTGATCTATTCTATGGTTACATTGTGATTCCTTTCATTGTAAACTAATAGATATGATTAATGACAGTTCTACTCACCCGATGGAGTAGGAAAATAATTTTATCAGACATTGTACACAGTGTGACTTTTTATATGGACCCTAACTGCGAGAAGGTAAGGTTCTAGCCATATAGTTTAATCAACCGTATGAGTGATATGGAAAGTATGCTACTGAACTGTAGCCTTTGCTATATTAGTCATTGGATTTGCAAATATGTCATTATGGAGATACCATTGATTTTTTTTTTTATTAACTACCATTGCCTAATTGCACTTGTGTTATTTAGTTCTTGATTAATGTAAATAAATCTAATATTGTTTAATCAACCAATTAATTGTAATTGTTTACTTTTGCCTAATGAATTCTAATTGCTCTAACTTCTTCAATATTTCTTCATTATCTAATTGTGATTCAATTCTTAATTTGATATTTGTAACCTTTCATTTTTCTGTGAACTTATTTATTTCTTTGGCCTCATAAGTAAAATGGTATATATATATTATTCATTGAGAATTTATTCTCACACTATCTATGGTTTATTTTATTTTTAAGAGTCGAGTAAATAGGATTGGTTCCATTCATTCTTCCTTCGGATTGGGAACTAACTATATCTATGTAATGACCTTTCTATAATGTGTTTTGAAAAATCTAGAGCTTCATGATCATATGTGAATAATACTGCATTTTCATCTGTAAATATATGATAATATTACTTAAAAAGAATTATTATGACAATAAATATTGCATATTATTAATGTATAAATTTTAAAAGTGCTATGTATGTCATTTGATGAATTGAAATTAAGGGTACAAAGAGAATTTTTGAGAATGTGATATTTTTCTGCAGGTTGTGTATTTGTAAAAGTGCTAATTTTATCTTGAGAATTATATAAAAAATATAAAAGGAAACTATGATGAGTTTTTTTTGTAAATAAGTAATTAGAGATTCTACGGATATAAATAGCCTTATATTTTTTTTATACTCTAAGACAGTCACATTCCTGAAATGGGGATATGACAATATAACTCATCAAAAGAAAAATAATCTACTTTTTAATTGGAAAATGAGTATATAAATTTAAACTATCTAATCTAAATGTTAAATGTTAAAATTAAAGTACAAAACTATGAAATATTATATTAACATTTTATCTTCATAAACGAGTGATATCTGTATTGTATATTAAAAAATAATTTAGAATTATAAATTATCACATTAAGGCATAACCAAATAACCAAATGGTAAATGCATTTTTTTTTTAATAAATTTAAAATTGATTTTTTTTCTTCTTAATACTAAAAAAAAATTAAAAATTAAAAATAGATTATCAACCACTAAAATTTTACAAACTAAATCATAAACTTAGTTTTATTTAATTATATTAACCTCCCTTCTCTTTAAAAAAAAAAAAATTAACAAAATCTTTCACAAACTATTGAAATTGAAATCAACAAAAATTTTAATTAATTTATAGATTTTCAAGTTTGGCATCTATACGAGGTCAGTATATTACTATTTTTTTTTTTTAAATGAAAATTCAGAACAAAGAAGCATAGATTTTTCAATAATTAAATGGGCACATGTGGCACATATTGAAAGACAAATAAACCCACCAAATGGGAGGGCCAAAATCAATGTATTTAGATGATATAGGACCATGTCCAATTTATTATTTTTTTTTTTAAAAAAAGAAAAGAAAAAAGAAAAGCCCCTACACTACCTTAAACTTTTTCAATTATTCACATCAAAACCAGGACTGGTCCATCCATAATCAAATCTCAATCTCATGATTATGTAAACGTACATATTAAAAAAATAATAATATTAATTTTTAATCCATCAATATTGAAATTAATTTTAAAATTATAAAATACTTAAATTTAAATTATATATATATAAAATAATAATTAAAATTTATAAAAGAAATTGGCATGCAAATAAGTGTGAAGATACCTCGTAAAAAATTCATGATCTATTTTTTTCCTTCTTTTTCTAAAATTAATCAATTACATTTGTCTCTTTTCCATGTATATATTGTGCACTGCACGTGCTCTCGACCGTGCACATGATAATTTCCTTCCTAGCTAGAAAAGAAAGTGTGTTGCTCTCTGTCTCTTTCTTGAGCTTATTAAACTAGTAATTTTTTGGAATCATATTAATTTATATTATCAGCTACTAATTAAATACCCACAATTTATATAGTTTATATATTTTTTAGAAAAATTGAAACAACCCCCACTTTAAAAGAAGAAGAAAATGGAATAATATTATTTATTTTTTATTTAAATATTCAATTCATGTTAATTTTGATATCTCCAATTCAATAAATTTATTTTATTTTAGTTTTTATAAGAAAAATAAAAAATAATCAATACACATATCGTATACACATATAATATCAAAATAAATATTTATTAATTAATAAAGTAGAATAATATAAAATTATAAAATTTTATAATTTTGTTCAAAAATAATATTATATAAATTAAAAATATAAATAATTATAATTATAATTTCGATTTGAAATATTGGATTAAACTCGATTGCAAATAATAATAATTATTTAAATTTTAAAATTTTTATTTAATGAATATTTTTTTAGCAATTACTTTTAAAATATAAAATATAAAATTGTTTTTAAAGTTTCAGAATACCAATTACAAATTTATTAATAAACTCAATAAAAAATTATAAACTTTATTTGTTTCAACTTAAAATATGCTAAACGTACTCATTAGATTAATTCAGTTCTTTTAAATATATATTTTTAAATTTATATTATTTTTTCAAATTATTAAAATATTTCCATTTTAGTGATAGAAGATCGAATATTTTTATTTAGTTTGACTTTAATTTTTATCAATAATAATAAATTAACAAGATAAAATTTATTTACATAACTTGAAATATTTTTATTTTTATTATAAATATATAAATTAATGTGAATGTCTCATGATCTACCCCAATGCTCCATTATCTACATGTATTTAAATTTAATTGTAATACATTATTAATATTTTGTAACTTATGATAGATCTATACCTAAATTTAATTTTAATACACTACTAATATTTTATAACTTATGATAGATTTATACCTTACAAATAAATATTTTTATTGTTTTGTAATACGCACCAAATATAATAGAAATTTATCATTTACCTCTCTATAATAGAAATTTATCATTTACCTCTCTTACTCTTATGTTTAGTTTTTGTTTAGCTCTACAATTTATCAGCATATTTTTTATTCTATAAAAATTTATATAAATTTATCTATTTTTAAAATTTTAATTTCATACATCTTATTTATTTAATATTTTATTGCCATCCTAGTGAATTATTTACAGTTATTATCTCCATTTGATAATCACATACAAAAAAAAATATTTATTTATGTCTTCTACATTTGTTTATTTACGAAAATTATTAATTTATTTTTATGAAAATTATTACATTTCTTTTTGTATTTGAAAATAAACACAAATAATTTTTATAGAGAATCCACCATGAGTTTTCGTACTTTTATAATTCTTGAACTTCATTTGTCTATTTGAAGTGGAGTAGAAATAAACAAATATTATATGTGATCAGTAATAATTATTATCATATATTACTATTAATTCGATTTATTATATTTAATATTTTTATTGGATTTATTTTCATAAGCACTAATGTTTATGTTATTACCAAAATTATATCATATTAAATAGTAATAAAATATATAAAAGACTCATCAGTAAGTGAGTGTTGAACTTAATATAAGTTAAATAATTTTGTGTAAGTGGATTGTAATATTTGCCCACTTATAAGTCTATTTATATACGACCTATAAACTTTAATATGATATTAGAGTTTCATTCCCAAATAAATTAGATACTGAGACTCATATTCAATGATGCAAGTTTGGACTAAAACTGAATAAAAGATGTTTACTGGTTCATTTGTGAGCAAGTGTCATTCGACTTGTTAATGTTGGATCATGAGTTAAATTCGATTGCACTTGAGATGGTTTATTGAGAAAAGTATCTCAAATCGAATAATGATAAAATATATAAAGATTTATAAATGAGTGAGTGTTATACCTAACATAAACTAATTAATTTTATGCAAGTAGATTCAAATACTTATTCACTTATAAACTCATTTGTGAACGAAATTTTAATATTTATATTTATATCTATCTATTTTGTAATACAGCCAACATATGAATAATTTATTTTGCTGTGTTTATATTTTGTTTATTTATTTATATTCATATGTTTTTACTAGCAGTAATAAATCATATTTTGTATCATCTATTGTTGCTCATTTTATTCCCGTTATTTTAATTTAATTTTTAGAACATATAATTATTTTACATTGTGAAAAAATTCTAATAACATGTGATTATTTTCTTTATAATCTTTGAAAAGGAAAAATATATTACATTTTGTATATAAGTTAACACTCAATTGATATGTGTGGAGAATATTACAAATAATAATATGCTTAAAAAATAATAAAAATATTTTCATGCCTCAAATATGTTATTGCAGTAACAATATTAATAAAAAAATTATAAAATTATTTTGAAATAATTTTATAATTTCTTGTGACTGAATAAATTAATAAGTTGTTAATGAAAAATTCATGAAACACGTCATACTGGTTTTATTTCATTGAAGTGAATGTAGTAATATTTAACAATAATATTATAAAAAAAATACTTATTACTACCATAAATAAGATACAAATTTAGAGAAATAAAAAAAATATATATATAAAGATAAAATTTATCTTTAATAATGATGACTTTAATTATGATATGTTGATATTATTCATTTTGATATGATAAATTTCTTTAAAAATATTAAAAAGAAAATTTGATTAAGAGATATAAGATCTCATATTTTTTAGATTAATTATTATGACGTCCTTGCATTTATTTAAATTATATTAAATCGTATTTGTATTTCTAAAATTATACTATAACGTCATTGCATTTTGTTTTTGTTAAAATTTGAGGTCATTTAATTAAAAAATCCGTTAAATTAATATAAAAAGTTCATAATACTCTTTCATTTTCATTTTAGTTTTCACTCTCATGCAATTCCTTTAGTTTCACTCACTTCCTTATCCAACTGGTGCCCCCACCACTATACTACCACCACCACTACCACCACCACTGTCCACTCCTATTCTCCATCCACAGTATGAAACAAAATAGAAAATAAATAAAATCTAATACCAACTTAATAAAATCCATCGAATCAATAAACCCAACACCAACACCAACTCATTTCATGTCATTTTCAACTCAATAAAATCAAAACAACTAAACCCATATCTCAAATTATTTAGATACTGTCATTTTGATCCGAAGCTGGGTTTCAATTCTTCAAACTCAGCTTTTGCTCCATCTATGCTGTCAACAATTCAGTAACATTAGATCATAATATTTTGGTCATTTATCTACCTTTTTTATCTGAAAAAATAAAAAACAATACAATGAGCTTCTCATCATGAAAATCAAATTTTCACATCCCTGGACTTCAAATAGATTCATATTACACTCAACTGGACCTCTGAAGGCTCAAAAAGTGAAAAAAGGACAATCGGATGAAAATCGGATTCGTGCGAGGACCCGCCAGATCAGATCTGGTGGATCCACCCAGACCCCCGGCAGATTCGCTAAAGTGCCTGGCATCTAAAACCAGGCACACTGGTGGATTCAGCCACACACACTAGCGGATTCGCCAGTGGCTCTCAAGCATCCGCCTTCTTCAGCTCCTCGTGACACCAGTGTGTCTGGTGTCAGCTGCCAAAGCACTCTAGTATTGCTGCCGGATCTGGTCTAAATTCAAATGACCAAAATACCATTTAGGCCTCTATAAATAGTCCCTCACTCCTCCATTTCAAGACACCATGCTCTTAAGTAGACTTGTCCTAAAAAAGCTCTCTTCTCTCCCTTTGAGCAACTCTCTCAAGGTTTTGCCTTCCTTATGTCCAAAATCGCCTCTTCAAAGTCTTTTTTAGATTTTGAAGGGTTTGAAGACTCGAAGTTGGCCAATAGTGCCCTAAATTAATCTTCCTTAGATTAATTTAGCAAGAGCAAGCAACGGATCAATCGACCCAATATCTCAAACCAAATATGAAATTAGTCCAAATCAGACTCGTGACCTCAAATAAGTCCAAATAAGACCTGTGACCTCAAATAAGTCCAAATCAGACCTGTGATCTTAAATCAATCCAAATCATACTTGTGACCTCAAATAAGTCCAAATCATACCTGTGACCTTAAATCAATCCAAATCATACCTTTGACCTCAAATTAGTCCAAATCAGACATGTGACCTCAAATTAGTCCAAAACAGACCTATGACCTTAAATCAAACCAAATCAAAGCTCAAGCACCAACACACCATGCTATTAAGTTGAAATTTCCTCAAGAAGTTCTCTCTCCTCTCCCTTTGAGCAACTCTCTTAGGTTCTGCCTTTCTTAGGTTCAAAACTGCCTCTTCAAAGTCTTCCTTAGATTTTGAAGAGTTTGAAGAATCGAAGATGGCTAATAGTGCCCTAAATTAATCTTCCATAGATTAATTTAGCGAAAAGCAAGCAATCAAATCGATTCCGAGCTGCCCAAAACTGAAAAGACAAAACTCCGATTCGGCAAAACACTCCGACCGCCCCCTATCTGTAAGTCTGCACGGAAAGTATAAAGCACTTTCCCAGGATTAGGATCTTTTTCAATCTGCGATTGAGCGATGGGACCTACCCAAAACCTGACCTTCAATTTGACCAAAAGCCAAATAGACACAAAATCCCCTCTCAAGAGGGAAGAACTACGTCAAATTTTGATTCCTATTCGAAGGGATACGTAGGCGCCTTCCAGTTCAGAGCTGTTAGTATAGGTGCTCTAAAGACAATCATTGTAACGATGTTTTTAGAAATATATCAATAAAAAGGCATTATTTATTAATCAGTAATTATTATTATTTAGAGTAATATTGCATAACTGTTTAATAAATTCCATGGTATAAACATAGCATGAAGGCATTTATGATATGATCATGATAGTGAGATGCTTATCATGTGTAATTATGTTTTAACCTAAATTTCCCTGGTCATAGAATCAATGAGAATGGACATTATTGATTCAGAAAGACTAGCACATG
>CANXYC010145186.1:0-25181 GCA_948193065.1 Aleurites moluccanus
GATAGCTTCTCACAGTTTGTGTTGAACTATCAGATGAACAAAATTGATACCACCATTCCTGAGCTTATTAACATGCTCAAGACTGCTGAGCCTTCTTTGAGGAAAGATAAGGCTGTGATGCTAGTCGAGTCTTCTAAATCTTCTCTTAAGAAGAAGAACAAGAAAGCGAAAAAGGCCTTAAAACCCAAAGGAGGAGTTTCCAAACTCAATCTCACACTTCTTCTTCTTCATTCTCAGTATTGATTTTGGAGAAAATAAGAGGTGTTTGGCTTAATTGAAGAATTTTTAAGAAAATTGAAGACACAAAACGAGAAACTGAGGGAAACTAAATCCCCTATGATATTTCTTCCTTTAAAACATAAAGCTTTCTAACCTCAATATCTTTAAGGCTATATTTGTTTTGATGGAAAAGGAGAGAAAAGAAAAGAAAAGAAGAGAAATGAATATTATTTCCTTTGTTTGGTTAACTAAAAAGGAAGAGAAAAGAAAAGAAATGTACATTTCCTCATCTAAGTTTTAGGAAAATAAAAAATTTTCTCCATTTTGGAGAGAAATGAAGAGAAATTAGAAGTTAAAAAATATAAAAAATAAAAGTTACAAAAATACCCATTTTTTTACTCTTATTACTCCTCTTTTATAAGGTTAGAATGATAAATTTCTCTTTATTTCTTTTCATTTATTTTCTTATGCAAATAATAGATCCAAACAATATAAAAAAAATTAGAATTTTTTTCTTTTCTTTTCTCTTCATTTCTCTTGTTTAATTTCTCTCCATTTCTCCTGCACAATTAATGCACCAAACATAACTGAAAATTCATGACGATGACTCTCTTCAACGAAAGAAATAAATTAAAATGAAATTGAACTCTATAGGTTATTGTATCTTATAAATTTGAGACAGGGGGTAGGGAATGAGAAAATATGAGAAAAGGATTTGGGTTCTTGTTGCGATTCCACGATCTGGGTTCTTGTTACGATACACCACCGCGATTTGGAAGGTTCTTGATATAATTTGTCATGCAAGGTTTCAATACTCCACCACAATACGAAATCAATATAAATTCAAGATTATTGATTGGGTTCTTTGTGATTTTTGAGTTCATTGTCTGGGTTTTAATTTTTCTCTTGATTATTGATTTTTATTTCTAAGATTTCTGAAAATTGTTTGTGTCTGATTTCAATTGAGTTGCAATTCTGTTTTATTCTTTTTTTCCTTAGGCTATGTTTAGTGCACTAATTGTATAATAGAAATGAAGATAAATTAAACAAGAGAAAAAAAAAAAAGAAAAGAAAAAAAAGAAGAAGAGAATTTTAATTTCTTTTATATTGTTTGGATTTCTTATTTTCATAACGGAGGAAATGAAGAGAAATTTATTATTTTAACTTTAAAAAATAGAAATAATAAGGAGTAAATAAATTGATATTTTTGTAATTTTTATTTCTTACTCCTTTTAACTTTAGATTGCTCTCCATTTCTCTCGAAAATGGAGAGATATTTATATTCTCCTAAAACTTAAATGAGAAAATGTAATTTCCTTTCCTTTCATTTTTTTTTTCTCTTCCTTTTTGGCTAACCAAACAAATAAAATAAAATTCATTTCCCTTTCTTTCTTTTCTTTTCTCTCCATTTCCATCACAACAAATATAGGCTTAATTTTTATTTTTGGTTAATTTGATGTAAATTAGAAAAATAATTTGATGTAAAAATATTTGAAAATCCTTAATAAATATATAAAAATTATTTTCTTTTTTAAAATTATTAATTATTAAGAATTTATTATTAAAAAATAAATAAATTACTACGTACATTTTTAATTATCCATATGACATGAAAATCAAAATAAAAAATTCAAGAAATTAGGTTTATACGTATCACATTAATGTCATGTAAGTTAGTCATTCAGATTTCAAATTATTAATGATATTAATTTCAAACCTTATTTAATTAAAAAAAATTTCATATACCCTAAAATAAAAATCACTAAAACAACAAATACCTTTTTTTTTTTATATACTTATTCCAAAACAATATACAATTCATTTTCTAATCTCATAATTTAATTCCTATTCAATGTGTTTCGAATCCTAAGAATTACATTTCAATTCTCTGTGTTTCATTAATATTCTGTATATTCCCAATCCTATTTCCGGGTGCGTTGAAACCAACAAGACCAAAAAGTATGAATTAACTTTAAAATAATAGTAAAAATTATATGATAAATACCAAAGAAATAATAGTAATTTATGCAAAGTAGGCTATCCTAATAATTTTTTGGATAAAGTTACGAATAAATGCCTTAAATTATATCATTTTACTTATTTATATCTTTTTTTATAATTTAAATAAATTTTTAATTTTTTAATTTAGCTCAAATAAGTCTAATTTAAATAAAAATGTTAAATTTTCAACCAAATTAAACATATTTAAACTAAATTAAAAAATTTAGAAGCTTATTTATGTTTTTATATTTTTTTAATTTAATTTTATCTATTTTTCTAAATTTTTCATTGCAACATTTTTTTTAGCTTAATTTAATAAATAAATAAAATTTTATTTTATATTTTATTATTTTTTTAGCAACAAATAATATCATTGGTAATTTTTTCGCATAATATTAATTTTAAATTTCTGTTCTATTTAAATTTTTAAATAAGAAAAAATTTCATTTATAATATAATCTTAATAATTAAACATAAATTAATAAAAAAATGAGCAAACTCAATTATTAATTAGATTAATATTTGAAGTTAATTATATTTTATTTATTATAAATATTGAATTAAATTTTTTAAATGAAGTGATATTTGATAATAAAAAATTATAAAATTTTTCATTTATTAAAATACAAAATATAATGATATGAAAGCTTTTGAAATTTTATATAAAATATAAGATATATGTTTTAAATGTGTTTATTTATTAAATTAAAATAAATAAAAAATATATGTTACATAATAAAAATTTAAAAAAGTAAATAATAAAATATATAAGATTAAATTAAAAAATGATAAAAATATAAATAAATCTTTAATTTTTTTTTTAATTTGGTTCAAATATATGGATTTGAATAAAATTTTAAGTTTTTCATTTAAATTGAATTTATTTAAATTAAATAAAAAATTTAAAGATTTATTAAATTAAATTAAAAAATTTAGAGAATTTTTTAAATCAGAAAAAAATATAAATGATCAAAATACTTTAATGTTAAAAAATCCAAAAAACCGCATTGAAGATTTAAAAAAAATAAAAAATAAAAAATAAAAAAACACTCTTCGAGAAGCTTATTGACAATTGCCTTCCTCTTCCAACGTGTCATATATCATTAGGTGTCAGCTCTCAGCTGCAAAAAAAATACCGGGAGGGAGAGAGAGAGAGAGAGAGAGAGAGAGAGCACAGTAATTTTCTTTATTTCTCTCCGGTTTCATCTTTTACACCACTGTATCCATAGCTCTCTCTCCCTCTCCTTCAATCTACTTTCTTTCTTTAATCGCAGGTAATTTCTGCCTTTCTTCTTCTTCTCTCGCTTCCCCACTACTGGGATTTTTCTTTTATTGTTTGATTCTGCAAATTAGGTTTGCTTAAATGCGCGAGCTTTGCTTGTTTAATTGTATTTTTAAGCCCTAGAATGATATTAACGGGAAATTAAAATCTTTTACTATTTGTGCATAACATAACGTGTTTTCGGGGTTATTTGAATTCTTACATGTTGGCTGGGGATGAGATTGCCAATTGGGTCTTTGCAGCTTGATAAAGGATTAAGAAATGTCGTGTCTTTTGCTTCTTATGTTTTTATTGGTGAATTTTGCTTATTCAAAGTTAACTTGAGCTAAAGTTGTTAACTTTAGATAGTTTACTATTGTTTTTTTTTTTGGCAGTTCAATCTATTTGATGTGAATGTTTGAATTTCCATTTTATGTTTTTGTATGGAGAATCAGGGCTTTCAAATGAGAATTGCTGGACTAAATACCAAAATTTCTATTTGGTTTCTCTTGTATGTTAAGTGGCATTGTATTGGGTTATAATCGTTTTTTATTGTAAAACTATGACTCGTCAATTCTGCAAATTTAGAATTTGAAGTCAATGTAAGTGCGTGGAACAAATTGCAATGTTGAAATTGGATCCCTTTTACTGCTTTTGATGAGGATAGACATGAAGATTAGGAGGTTGGTGTTCATTATGTTTGAACTTTCCATAACAGGCAGAATTTATGAATTTAAAGAAATGTTGTTTACATGGGAACTTTGGAGATGAATTCAGGTTATGAGGGCTGGAAAGCAAGAGAGTGGAGGGTTTGGAGGTATACATGGTTTGCTTCTGATTACAGGAAGCTATTTCTTCTGGCAGAAACCTCTCAGGAGGTCTTTTTATATCTATAGTTGCCATGTCCGCCTTAATAGTTGTGAAGGGCTATGAGTGCAGGTGAAATGATATATGCTGATGCATATTGAACTTTATCAGCCTGCGTTGCAAGCTAAAAAACTGAATCGTTTCATGAGTTGGACAATAGTTGAAATCATGCTGCTTCGTTATATGGAACTCTGCATTTACTTATGACAATATTTGATGACATCTTGATCACTGCCAAAACTTTTCCACACTTTGGAAAATTTTCTGCTTACTTGTGTTCTGCCATATATATGTAGATATATTTGAACAACAATATATTATGATTGTGATAAAGTAAATTATATCACCCTCCATTGTTGGTTCTGATGCACTTATTATTTCATGACAAAGAACGAGCCTAAATATGTTGTTATTTATAACACTTCGATTCATTTAATCCAGGAACAAATATCCATATATATATAGACAAAATTAAGATACATTCTTAACAATTTATACACAATAAACACACGTATGTGGACATGTATACTTAGCTTCTTTAGGGTGTCATGTGAATTATTGAATTGATGAGGCCTTACTTTGTGAGTTTCCTGAAGTTTCAATCACTTTCTTGTTTATGTGCCATGTGTGCTGAGGCTGTTATTTCATGCAAGTATATTTCTCATAGATAACATTTGTGGATGCATTTTTGTAGGGATGTAGGTTTCTATAATCTTGTTGACAGTAAAATTTTATTGAACTTCTGAAGCAGGTGGTATATATGATAGGAGGGAAGTAAATTGCCTTCTTTACATCTCTTTTTGAAGGCGTGTATTTTTTTCCCCTTCCCCTATAATTGTCAGCCTTAACATTTCCCTTATTTTGGCAAACATATTTTTGTTTTCTTCACCCTTGCAAACCTTCATCCCCTTACCCCACCGCAACACACACATATGCAATGGAAAAAAAGAAAAGAAAAAGAAAGCTAATTTCTTGTATTATGTTCTTTTTGAGTAGGCATTTGCTGCTTTAAGGAGAATGGGAAATGATGGTACTCAGAAAATTCAAATGGCAGATGGTGCTGAAGGTTCGGAGACAACAATTGAAATAAAAATAAAAACTTTGGATTCTCAAACCTATACTTTAAGAGTGGACAGACAGGTGAATGCTTTTCTCTCCTGCTATACTGTACTGTTGCTTTTGCCATACTTTGTGCAGTGTAGTTAAAGGTGCGCCAGGCGTGCGCTAAGGCGAGGTGAGGTTAGGAGTTAGTACTTTTAAATCACCAAGGGAAGGCGTGTTCAGCAAGGCACTCGCCTAAAGGCAAGAGGCGCACAAGGCGGGCACCTGTCTGAAATAAATCCCAGGAGTTAATAATTTCACTTGAAGCACTGATATTGTTATAAAATAAGACTATACTTTCTAGGATACATGCTTTGAGGTTTTGCATGTCTTTTATACTTCTTTTTTAACTCAAATACTCGAAAAACTAGAGGAATTAGCGGTTCATACATACAAAACTTCCTGTTCCACTAGAAACAAAGTAGTATTGTTTCTTTACATGGTTTCTTTAAAACTTACTCTGTTAAGAGTGTTTCTCCTCTAGTCCTTCTTGTCTTGCCTTTTGTTATTGTTTTACTGTTCTTCATTTATTTCTTTCTCTCTCTCTCTCTCTCCTTTTTTTTTTTTTAAATTTTACTCCTTCCACTGACTTTTAGTTACTCTTCCATTTATTTTTATTCCTTCCATGGATCTGATTGACAGTTGTTTAAGTCCCTTATATCTCTATTCTCTCCTTCCTTGTCTGTCTCTAGTCTCTAATTATATATTGCATAATTTGTGTTGTACTTTTCCCCCTTTTTTGGTTTCTCCTTCTATTGTATGTATATGTCCATTTTTTCTTTCTCAATTCAAACAATTAAAATGGTTAACAATATCTCGTTTTATCATAAACAATATGCTTATTTGTTTATATATGTATTTTATTAATGTTTTAGCAGTTTTTATATATTATTGGGTTCTTTTACAAATTTGCACCATGCTTCTCTTGAGCGAGCACTCTTTTATCGCCTTGCGCCATAGGCGATGAAAGGATTTATTGCCTTGAGTGCGCCTCTCGCTTTTGACTACCTTGACTTTGTGCTATTTCATGAACTGAAAGTACCTCTCATTGTTAGTTTTTAGGGAGGATACAAAATACGAACCTTAGAGAGAAAATTAACCAGAGGAGGAACTAAGGAATTCTGACAACCCTTTGTACATTCTCTTTAGTGGCTATTCTTTTGAGAATGGTTGGGGAATTTTTAGCCTGCAGAAGTTGTGAGATTTTTCCCCCTTTTGATTAGGAAAGAAATTCTTTTAATGAAGAAAGAGAGGAGTTTACAACTTGGAGGGTAGGTTATCTTTATAAGCTAAACAAATCATAAAACAAGTAATAAAACCAAACATAAATATGTAATACCCTCCAATCATTATGAGTACTTCTTGGTACACTTCTAGACAAGTCCCTGTGCACTGGCCATAAAGAATCCAAGATAACCACCTTGTCTCATAATAGTAATACAAAAACTGATATATTGAAAATGGCACTGTTCATTAGGCATTAGGGAATATTCTCCAATCTCTACCGTCTTCTAGTGTGCTTCATCTTAACAACTTATCTTCCTCAAGCTTGTAGTCCAAGACAGAGTGAGGAATAACTCTACCACGGAAGACTTGATCAGAATATCTTGAAAGAAAATACTGAAGAACATATCTTATAATCAACTCAGCAAAAGCAATATATTTATGCACTGTTTCTTAATATTTCTTACATGAGACACCACATATAATCTTGTCCTTTTGGTAAGAGCTTTAATACTTATTTTGCACATGAGGATCTATCATGAAGACTTTATATTTGAACCCAGAATGTGTAGGCTTTGTATTTCATCATATTCTTTCCTTTATTTTGAATATCCTGCAGATGCCTGTTCCTGCATTGAAAGAACAGATAGCTTCGGTCACAGGTGTGTTATCGGAACAACAACGTTTAATATGCCGTGGAAAAGTTTTAAAGGATGATCAACTACTCTCTGCCTATCGTATCCTTTTTCTTTTTATAAGGCTGGCAATTTAGAAGTTTTTTTATATTATTTATCGCAGGAAATGATTTCACTTTTTTTTGTTATCATAATCATCATTTTTATTAATTAGGTTCCATGCAAACTTGAGTAAAGATATTTAAATTGGGGCTTAGCTAGATATGATTTGTTTTAGAAGGCTGAGTTAGCAGACTTAAGTCACATAATAGGCAATAGTAATACTACCCTCTTTTTTTCTCTATTTGTAGGTGCATATAATTAGGAAAATCAAATCTAACTAAATCAGTTTTCCATATATATATATATATATATATATATATATTATAATTTGAAACTAGTTGACTTTTCTTACATGGATTTTTTTTTCCGCACCTGTTACTTGAACTCATTTACTTGTTCACACCAGTTCATCCATAGATCTAGATTTAGAGAAAAATAAATGGAAAAAAAAAAGGAATATTAATCCAACTTGAGAAGAGATTAATGAAAGAATTACTTAAAAATGTCATTTTGTAGTTTCCACAGAACTATCCTCCCTGTTGTACCAAATTCATAAGTTCATTTGATATATTTGCTTAACATGGCTTAGATGTTGAAGATGGGCATACATTGCATCTGGTAGTCAGGCAACCTGCTCTGCCATCATCTGATAGCTTGCCCGATCATTCAGGTTTGATTTGTCTTGTATTTGTTCATCAACTTTTACCATTCAAATGGTTTTTCAATTTTTGAATTATTGATATTGTGTATGAGGTGATTGATGGACATAGTCACTGATCGACCAGAGATTGTTAATGTCACAAAGAAACCAAATCCTGCCACATCCCTTGTTTCCAACCACAGAGTATCCTCATAAAACTTGAGGGTGGTGATTTTGGGGTTAGGGGGAGGTGCATATGTCAGTATTCTTTGCCTTGTTGTAAAAGTTTGACCAGGAGTTCTGTAGCTTGAAACATACTGAAATATGTATTAAGAAACTCTAGATTTGGAGGTTTGGGTGGTTGATGCAATTGTAACATCATATTTGGAACCAACAAGCATCCTAAGGAATCCATCCTTCCTAATGTGTGGTAGATTTGAATTATTCTGTCCTTGTGTGCTTTTGGTCAGGTTAGGGTTAATAAAATGAGGGATTTTGAAGAGAATTTTAGGTTCAAGCTGATTATTATAGTTTTAGCAGAAAATATATGGAAGAAAAGGAGGATAAAGATTAAATGCTCTTTCAAGAAAGAAAGAGAAGATGTGTACGAGGAGCACCTTAGCGGAGAGAGAGAGAATAAGAGGAAAGAGAGATATTGCTAGGAATGCGTACCTTTAAAACTAAATATATGCCCATAATTCTACTATCAAAAGCCTAAAAAACACATAGGTTATAATGCTACATTTAGGAACTGAAACAGTAATCATTGTCCGCGTAGAGATAGGCAATTTAAAGTAGGCGAATTCCTAATTGAAGCAAACAAATTCCTAAAAGTTATCACTTAGTAGTGATAAACTTCCATTTCTGAATAATAATTATGCTCTACTGTATTGGGAAAATCCAAAATAAAAGAATTTGTGAGAAAACCTAAATTGATAAATACATGAAATAATTCTTTCTTTTCTTTTCTTTTCTTTTACACACCATTACAACACTTGCCAGCAATATTTGTTCATTTGTTGGATATGATTATTTAATTCATAAGAAAAGAAATCAATGGGATTGATGAAGTGGTTCTTACGGAATGAATATATTTGCAAAGTGGGTGCTTCTAATGAATCAACAATTACTGGTGCCACATAGTAACTGAGTTACTCTGCTATCTATGGGAAGCTAGAAATGTCAAATAATGATGTTGCTGTCAATGTCATGATAGCATTTTGCTGGGGACATTCCAGCTTTTCAAAAGACACCTGTGTGGCTTTCATCTTCAACTCAGTTCTTAACTGTATCATTCATCATGATGTGTGCCTTCACACTAAAACCCAGTAAAGATTAACCACTAGATATCAATGGTGCAGCAAGTGATCCAGCTTCAAGTACAAGCCGTGGTCATGTAGCCCCAAGTGTTGTAATAGAAACTTTCAGTATGCCAGATCAAGGGGATGGAGTCCCTCCAGACATCAGTAGGGTGAGGCTAGAACTAGCTGTTGAATGGACTTTTTTTTTTTTTTTTTTTTTTTTTTTTTTTTTTATTTCTACAGATTTTTGTGATTTTGTATATGATTATTTATCTTTACTTTTGGGTCAGATTGTTTCTGCTGTTCTTGGTTCATTTGGATTTCCAAATATTGGAAGTGGCAGTGAAGGCATTGTTGCTGGCAGGGTAAATTCTCAATTTGAACTCTTGAAGCTTATATCAGTAAATTGTATGGTTATCTTATTCCAAGTCTAATTTTCAGGCATGATAAGGCAGTGAATTTTATCTCCCCGCCCCTCATCCTTTGTGTACCTTTCTCTCTCTTGGCACATAATCACAAGCAAATAAATAAATAAAAAAATTGGATAAAATTTCATAATGCATTTTAGGAAGTTACTACTGTAACTTGTTGAGATGTCCATACCTTCTCAGATATGATCGAGAAATCTGGTTGCTTGATTCTCATAAAAACAAAGGGTCTCATCCTTCTCCAAATTAAAGACGTGTCTTTTATTGTCTGTGTACATCTATGCACATAATTTTACTTATTTATGCTTATTCTTTCTGGTGGGGTTGGATATGGAAGGAACGTGGCCAGCATATATCACCATCTGCTAGTGGTGCACCGCATGCAGCTCAGCTGCAACCTGAAGAAGTGGGCAGCAGGGTTCTGTCTGATAGATTACATAGTGCTTTTGGCCTTCCAACAGCAGTTTCTTTGGGGTCTTTGCATCCCCCTGTAAGTTTGGAATCCCTCTACTTTGTTTAACTCCCAATTTCCTTCCTTTTGTATCTGAAATGGATCTTATGGAATGCATTTCTTATTTCAATTTCAAATATTGTGTGATGTTCATTGTAGGTTATTCCTGATTCTCTGACAACTTTGTCCCAATATCTTAGTATTTTGAGGCGTGAATTCAATGCTATTGGTCAGTTATCTGTAGTGCTGAATTCTATAATTTGATGTAGTTAGTGCTTCTGTGATGGTGACTTTTTATTTGTTGATATGGTTGTGATGCATTCTAATGGCAGGCAGAGGTGGGGAAAATATTGCTGAAGCAGAAGTCACTCAGAGGACTGAGCAAAGAGACTCTAATTCCACATCAAGATCAGCAACTGTACAAGAAAGGCTTCCAACACCGGCATCCTTAGCTGAAGTGATGCTATCCAGCATACAATTCATCAGTGAACAAGTTGCAGAATGCTTACAAGTCTGTTTTTCAGTACTAGTTTACCTACCGTATATGTTGTCATTGTCTTTATTTTATTTTCCTTTCCTTCAGGTAGCCCACTGTATATTATGTTTATTATTGAAGCTTAATTGCTGGAGGTTATAGGAATCTGATATTTTACTATAGTTTCATGTTCATCAACTCATTTAATCTTTTCATGTTTCTGCAGTTTATTATCTTCACTTGAAAGTACTAAGGCATTTTCTTTTGTTTATTACTTCTAAAAATTAAATTGCATATTCTGGCCCACCCTTTCTCTGTTCTGAATATTTGCAGCAACTTGCAAGGCAACTGGAGAGTCATGAAAATGTAACTGATCCTGCAGCTCGATTGAGCATTCAGTCTAGTGCATGGAGGACTGGAGGTCAACTACATAATTTAGGTGCATTTCTACTTGAACTTGGACGTACAACGATGACTCTTCGACTAGGTCAAGCTCCGGTAGGATTATCTCATCTTATCTATACTTCATGGTATCTTATCTATAGGTTGTGGCATCTTCTGAGGTTATTTGTTGCTATTAATCATTGTAACAGTCTGAAGCTGTGGTTAATGCTGGTCCTGCTGTTTTCATAAATCCATCTGGTCCTAATCCTCTAATGGTTCAGGTTAGTCTTTTTTATCTCTCAGTTTAATTTTAAATTATTTTTATTTCTGCTGATGACACCTAAAATTGCAGCCTCTTCCATTTCAACCGGGAGCAAGCTTTGGTAACATCCCTGTGGGATCTTTGCAGCCTGGATCTAGTTTAGTTAATGGTATTGGTACTGGGTTTCTTCCAAGGCGTATTGATATACAAATTCGAAGAGGTACTTTCAAATTTGATACCTGGAATAATTAACGGTAGTGGCTGTATTGATGTAAATCATATACCTAGTTATAACTGCTATTGTTTTTTATCGAAGGTTCTTCAACCACCTCACCAAATCTTATTCATGACGAACGGGATCTTAATCGTGACGAACGGGGTGATACTCAGCTGCCCTCAGGTCTGAGAAACCCAGGAACAGGTTCTGGGGGTGAAAATCTCAGCAGTCAACCAGCATCCAGGGTCACAGAGAGTTCAACTTTTGGTGGAGAGTCTGGAGTTAGGGTTGTGCCAATTAGGACCATGGTTGCAGCAGTCCCTGGTCCATTCAGTCGCTTTCCTTCTGATTCTCCTAGCAATTCTACAGGGTTATTTTATCCTGTTCTTGGAAGATTCCAACATGTAGCTTCTGGACATGCGAGTGGCGAACCAGGATCTCAAGCATCTGGGGAGCATCATGCTGCTGGTGCTCAAACTGAGCAGCAGCCAACTTCTGAACCTGCTGTGCAACTGCCAAATACTGAACACCAGATGATAGATGGTAATGTAACTAATAAAGCAGTTTAACTTGAGGATGATTTCTCACTTTGTGCTTGATAGAGAAGTAGTTATAGACATTTCAGGAGGCTTGCATCGATTATTATTATCTTATCTTTATACTTTTTATTACTTTTTTATTTGTTTGTTTCTAGTTTGGTGATTTTCCTTATGGCTGCTACTCAACAAGTCATCTAAATTTTCCTGCATTATAGTTGTTTGATTCTTTCGTTGGATTAAAAGCGTGAATTACAATATCTTTGTTTTATCCTTTGAAACATTGAACTTGAAACTCTTCATTTATATATGCTAAACATAGACAAAGATATGAAAATTTATTAGCTCATATATTTAAGAAAAAAGAAACGACACACGCACATGCACTCACTGACAAATTAAATATTATGTATTATTCTTCCATGAGTGCTTTGGCCTAATTGTGATGCTTTGGGATGACTAAATTTGTAAAGCATATATTGATTCTGTGTAAAATTGCAGTCAAGTTATGTTGGCTGCTTATCATACATTGCTTCAATAATTGATCTGGTGTAGGATAAGATTCAGTTTATTCAACTTTCCTCCATTAGCTGACTAAGACAACATTTCTGTTCTTCCAGGATCATTGCCAACTTCCAACTTAAGACAACCGGAGCCTTCTAGTACTCGTAGTATAAATATCAATATTCTGTCAGCTGGGGGGACCCAAAATTCTCCTGAATCTGACAGACAGAACAGTATTTTGCATCTTCTAAGGAACCTCCTTCCAGTTGGGGAAATCCGTGTGGAGGATGCAGGCTTACAGGGAACGGCTACTGGTTCTGGCCCTGAGAATACAGGGGCATCCACTGCTCCTGTTGAAGCACAATCAGGGGCTACTGATGAAGGGATATTTTTGTCTAATTTGCTTCGTGAAATTATGCCCTTCATATCTCAACATAGTGGCACAGAATCAAATGTTATTCCTCAGGGAGACGTATGTGCCTCCGAGCATCATCAGAGAGCTCAAGATTCTTCTATCCAGGTGATTAGCTACACTTGCTGCTCTTTCCTTGTTATTTACACAAATATAAGCATTGACGAGTGATTTTTTTCAGGCTGAAACCTCTGACGGTGGGGCATCTCGTCGTCATAGTGATACTGAACCCAACCCCCCAAATTCGAAACGCCAAAAGGTATTTGTGTTGATTAATTAATTTCATCTCTTTTCCTTTTCAACTGCGACCTTCTTTTCTTTCACACTATGTATAAGAATTCGAATCAAAGTTTGATAGATTCCTTTGTAACTTGTTACTGAATACAAATACTTATGCTTGATGAATTCTATTAGGGTCCGTTTGGGGACAAGGAATTGGAATTGGAATTGAGAATTTCAATTCCAATTCTAATTCTCTAAAATTAAAATTTTGTTGAAATAGTAATTTTAACATTTGTTTCATACAAAAAATTGAAATTGAAATTGAAACTAAAATTAAATAAAAAATTGGTGACGATGAAAGTGACAGTTGAGTTGGAAATGGTGGACTACCGGCAGTGGCAGTGGGGTTGGTGGTGGTGGATTGCCGGTGATGATGGTCCGGTCAGTCATCGTCGCCGGCGGTGACAGCCCGGCGAGCCACCGTCGTCGGAGGTGGTGGATCACTGTCGCCGGTGGTGGCAGACCACCGTCACCGGTGGTAGGGCTAGAGGTGGCGCTGATGCTGGGGTGGTGGTGGCAGAGGATCGTGGTGGTGATTATGGAATTATAATTTTTATGGATTGAGAATGAAATTATGGAATTGATTTTTTAGTTATATTACAATTCTATGGAATTGTAGTTAGAATTTCAATTCTAATTCTAAATAGTTGCCCAACACTGGAATTGAAAATTCCAATTCTAATTCCAGACTCTCCAAATGGACCCTTATATTTCACATCCAGTCTTAGTAAGATACTGTTATTTTAGTGCACTTTTAAGGTATCTTATTTTTGTGTTCGTTAAGACAGTAGCTATTTTGTATATGATTTAGAGGAAGTTGTTGATAGATCTTGCAGTTGGATCCCATTTTGTTGGAGTTTTTGGAAGCTGTTGAGAGTCCTCATGGAATAGGGTGAAAATGTTGTGCAAGATATATCTACAAATACATGCACAATAATGATTATGAGGAAAATTAGTTGCCAATTTTATACCCAATTTGTTTAGTACTCGAGCATATGGTGTTAGGGAATCTTTTTCTGTTTTGAATAGATATAATATATGCTAAATGACATATCATGTTGATGGTTTGTCATTTTGGGAATGATATTAAGAGGGGTTTTGGGTAAAAACTTTATTTTGAAAATGTCGTTTCCAAAAAGGCCAACATGTTTAGCTTTTTTTTTTTTCTTTTTTAAGTTTTAAAACGGCATTTTGAATTAATCATTCAAATACTCAAAAATCCATTTACCGTTTTTTAAACATCAAAATTGTGTTGTATGCTTATTTTAAGTAGATCTAAATATTCTCTAATTATGAAACGAGTTTACCTATTCTCATGATGGAAAAATAATTCATTTTATGTTTTCTTTTAATGCAGACGGAGTGATACGACATGATAAGAGGATCAAGCAGTGCTGAGATTGAGTAATTCTTGCAGAAGGCTTTGAATAAAGCATTTGTTCTACAGGTGAATACCAGCTTGTCTTATATTGTCGAATGCAGTGCATCTTGTGCTTTTTGTCCATTGCAAACAGGAAGGTGTGAGATTTCTTAAAGTTCATGGGCGATGTCTTCCGAAGCAAAACTTATTTTCTTTCTTCTTAACTTTGTATCATTCTATTATTATATTAGTTCTGCACGGGATTCCATGTTTATAGGCTTATCGACATCCTGGTAAATTTTGAAGGGCGTTTTATATGGAATGATGCTTCATCTACCCGTCTAGTTTGCGTTTGCCATCAGCAAGAGCTTCTCTTATTATCAACTACTTGGTGTTGGTCCTTCAGGGATGACCCTGGAAGTTGGAACTACTAATATTAGCTTTCTTGAAGGTGTCTTCTGGCTTTTGGTAGTGATTGCCAGGGTTGATCCTGCTCAACCTCAATGATGAAAATGGGAAAATTTTCAGTGGATTGTGATTTGCGAAATGTGAAATCTCTTGGGCAAATGGAATTTAAATGCTTAAAATAATAATAATAAAGAAAAAACCTCACTTAAGAAGGTAATCGCACATCATCATAAATGGATCATACAAATGTATTTGCTTGGGTTTTAATTATTTTTTTTATTTAATGTGTTTTTTAAAAATATTTAATATGTAAATTATTATTATTATTATTATCGTATTAAATTAAAGTAAAATATATTATGTAATGATTAAATAAAAACATTTGAAATAAAGAAAAAAAAAAAAGAGAATAAATTGTAAAAAAATAGGAGAGAATGAAAATTAGTAAATATATTAAATAATATCTGAAGTCATTTCATTATAATAAATTTCTTATGAGTAGTTTAAAATTATGAATATGAATGATTAGCAAATTAAAATTGTTGACAAAATGGACCAATTAACTAACATGTTTGTGTTCATGAAGATGTTAATAGCTCTTTTAGTTATATGTGCTATTTTTCTTCCTCCTTGTTATTTTATTGTTGGATAAGATAAGTTAAAGAGGGATTAATAGTTGGGGTTCTGTTTTTGTTGTTGAAATTGGATTTTTTTTTTTTTTTTTGGTGTGTGTGTGTGTGTGTGTGTGTGAAGTGGGGAAGTGAATAAATAGATTATTTTGCGTGCTGAAAGGAAAAGATAAAGTTTAGGGAAACTCTTTTTGTACTGGATTCTTGCTCTTTAGCATTTATCTTGTAAAATGTAGCCATTTTAATACAAGGAATGGTAAATTAATGTTATGGCCCAATTTTAGATCATGACGGTCCTAGGGTACGGGTAATGCCAAGGCGACCAGTATCTCGAAGAAGCCATGTTTTTATTTTAACTTAACTTTTACAATCACTACGTAACCTGTGATACATTTTAGGTGATAATTTTTTTTAAAAAACGTTATATCATTCTTACAAAAAAACTGACAGAGTATTCTTTATAACTCTGATTTAAACTATCCGTAAAACATAAAAATTACACTTCCTATAAAGCATACATCGCCTTTTAATCTCCAGTAGTCAATCACAACTCAATATGCACTTCAATATTTGCATTCATAACTCATATCATATATACATCATATAAATTTCTCATGTCATATATATGTACATCATTAACATATTCATATCATATCTAATTATCATTTGATCATATTTGACACTATACTTTTAGCCAATCCAAGCCCTCTATACATTATATACCAAGGAACTTTTATACACAGGAGTGACCTCAATACATACATCTGTAATCCAAGTTTGAAGATGATGTAGCCAATGGATGTCTGCCTCACTGAGATCCTGAAAACATATAACCACTGAGGGGGTGAGTATAAGATTATACTCAGTGAATCAATATATATGAGTGTGCAACATTATTCATAAACAGTCATATCTATCTATTAATGATATGTAAATATGAATACTGGTGATAGCATAATGAAATACATATCATGAACCATAATGCATATAATATAACATGAACCTGTAACATGTCATATCATATCATATCATACTGAGCTGTTACTTCTCTTCCATCACATAACTTTCTAATCACCCATTTCTAACCACATCACACCATGGCATAGGGAATTTACCCCTTTCTAGCAGAGGTCATAATAAATATCTGTGTACACAGCCAATAGTTTATATCTACATCATCGAAGTAGTCCTATTATATCATATTATATGCAGATGTCTCATATAGCATAAACATATCAATATAGGTCTCAAATATGACTTAAATGATGATATATAACATAATAAAGTTCAAAGAAAACATTTGGCTCAATATCATATTTTTGCCCGCCGGGGTGCCAGTTGCGCTGGCTTACGGTTCTGTTTCTCATTTTTCAGGTACTTTCTAGTTTGCCTTGAAATCAATATTTACATGACATTTTCTTTATACCAATAACAAATACATATATATAATAGACAATTGGGCTTGGTTACATATCAAAAAGCCTTTCAAAATGAATTTTATAGCAATTCCAATTTTAGGCCAATTTTAGGCATTTCGGCAGCGCTATTTTAGGTCAATTTAGCAAAACTGCCCAAACATGGATCATTAATAGTTTTCAATCAAGGATATCATTTCATATGCATAAATGCATGACTTATGAACGAATAATACATGAAACATATATATAAACCCACCTTTTAGCAAAACTTTCAAAATAATCTCCCAGAAACCCTAAACAGCCCGCGACTCGCCGTCGGTTGCTCTTGCTTGAGAACTTTTCCCTATAACAACCAAATTGCTCTTATAAGACTTATACTCATTACTATCCGTATAAAAACACATATCATGTCATATTCAAGCATGTTAACACATATAAACACACATTGACACATGTAATACATCAAAGGCTCTATATCACTCTTTTAACACTTTTCATATCTTTTATGTATCAAATGCATTTCTATCATCATATTTCATTCACATTATACATATTCATCATTATAAAGCTAAGTTATGAACTTCCAAACACTTAGCTCAATATTTCATACCAAACATACATTACATTTCAAGTATGTTTTCAAATCACTTATACCATTCAACCTTTCCACATTTAAACTTATACATTTCCATCATTCATGCCATTAAATTATATTCATACCTTACTTCTTCAATTGCATTAGCCTAACACCTTAAAGTAACAAAGTCAATATGGTATCACTTATATGGAAATCATTTCATTCTTCCATTTTTCAACACCAATCAATCATATAACATTCATATACATCAAATACATAATATTCATTCATTTAAACATTTTAAACATCAAAGCACTAAGGCATTATCCATTATCATCACATTCAGCCAAACCAAGAATCATTCCAAATGTGTTTCTTTCCATCAAATAACCACTAATTCATTACATATTCATCAAATACATATCATTCATACCTTAAAACCATTAAACATCAAAGTACAATTTATCATCTAAACATCATAAGTTTCGGCCAAACAAGAAATCCTTCCAAAAGGATTTGTTTCCATCATTTAACCATATATTCATGCTATACACATCAAATAAATATCATTTGAACCAAAAGATTCATCAAAATCATACTTTGATTTAAAGTTCTTCCTATTAGGGTTTCATTCCAACTTTTTGAATTTCATCCATTCAAAATATGTTTTGAACACTAATAAATATCAAAGAACACCTTATAATCATATTTGAATCAAAAGAATCACAAAACCATTAACTTACCAAAAGTTCTTCAAAAACTTCAAAGTTTTGATTCTTAGCTTTTTCTTATTTTTCCTTGAAATCTAAAGCTAGATTAGTGTTTACAAGGTTGTAATTAACTAGTTTCTATCAACAAATGAAAGAAAACAACAACTTTTGGTGGATTCTCAAAGTGGTCGAAACCTATCAATGGTGAGAGAGAAAACTTGGCTGAAAACAAGATAAGGAAGATGAAGAAAATTGAAGTGGTGGGAAAAAGCTAAGTTAAATATCAAAGGTGTGATCTTATACATTAAGCTTATGGTAGAAATGGTGAAACCTAGTCATCCAACCATCCATTTCTTCATCATTTCATCCAATTATTAGATTTAATCAAGCCTAAAATGATGCCATAGGATTGCATACACCATATAATTCCATATCTCAAAGGAAAAGACCAAACAACCCTTAGTTCAAATGAAGCACCTCAATCGAGCAGCTTACCGGGCATTATTTTCAACCGAGTTTAATTCTCCAACAAAACTTCAAATAAATAAAATATTATCATTTTCATGTCTTAATATTCTTTTCTACCTTCAAATATCATGTTAATTTCCATAAAACTTGAAGGGGTGTGAAATGACCATTTTACCCCCAGTTCACTAAAAATTGAATTTTTCCCGATTTCTTCTTAACAGCTTTTAAAGCACTTTTACATGTATGAAACTTCCTAAAACATGCATATTCATTCAATTTAAACATAAACATGCATATTACATATCAGTTAAACAAAAAGACAAATCTCTTAAGTTTGCCCTTTATGGCTCAAGTTCTAAACCTTAACTGAGGTGTTACATTCTACCCCCCTACAATTAAATTCGTCCTCAAATTTACTTAATGCAATAAGGTAGAATAGAAACCTGACTCATGAAATAAGGAAGGGTATCTGAGTCTCATCTCAGCTTCACTTTCCCATATACATTCCTCTATTGTCCTATTTCTCCATAAAACTTTAACCATAGGAATGTTCTTATTACGAAGCTGTCTAATCTGCTGATCAACAATCTCAACTGGTACTTCCTCATAAGCTAACTCTTCATTTAACTCTACATCCTGTAGCTGAAGAACATGGGATGGATCTGATACATATTTCCTCAACATAGAAATATGAAAAATTGGATGCACATGTCCCATATTTGGAGGCAGTGCCAATCTGTAGGATACATTTCCTACTCTGTCTAAGATCTCAAAAGGACCTATATATCTAGGTGATAACTTTCCTTTCTTTCCAAATCTCATAACTCCCTTCATTGGAGAGATTTTAAAGAACGCATGATCACCTACACTGAACTGCACAACATAACTCTTCTGCCTACTGAAGGCAGTCTTAATTCTTTCCTTAATCATGGGCACTTTTTCTATTGTCTCTCTAATCAAATCAGGGCCCTCTAACTGTTTCTCTCTAGGTTTTACCCAACAGATAGGAGATCTACACTTTCTCCCATACAGTGCCTCATATGGTGCCATGTTAATAGTGGAGTGATAACTGTTGTTGTATGCAAATTCTATCAATGGCAGATAATGATCCCAGCTGCCCTTATAGTCCATCACACAGAGTCTTAACATATCCTCTAAAGTTTTAATAGTCCTCTCTGTCTGACCATCTGTCTGTGGGTGAAATGCAGTACTGAATTGTAGCTTAGTACCCAAAGCCTCCTGGAATTTTTGCCAAAATCTAGAAGTAAACTGAGTACCCCTATCAGAGATAATTACCAATGGTACACCATGTAGTCTAACAATCTTATCAACATATAGCTGAGCATACTGAACTGCTATATAGGTGGTCTTTACTTTCAAAAAGTGAGCTGATTTAGTTAACTGATCCACTATTACCCAAATAGAATCATAGCCCCTCTGTATCTTTGGCAATCCAATCACAAAGTCCATGGTTACCTATTCCCATTTCCATTATGGTAGTTGAATCTCCTGTAGTAAACCAGATGGCTTCTGATGTTCTATCTTAATCTGCTGACAGGCTAAACAAGTAGACGTAAATTTAGCTATGTCACCTTTCATATTAGGCCACCAATAATGCTGTTTCAAATCATGATACATCTTTGTCACTCCAGGATGAATAGTGTATGGAGCATAATGGATCTCCTCCATAATCGGTCTTCTTAAACCATCACAGTCAGGTACACACAATCTGTCATTACATTTCAATACATTGTCCCTAACTGTAAATTCAGGAGCCTTACTTTCATTAACTAACTCCATAATCCTCATTAGCTGTGAATCTTTACCCTAGGAATTCTTTATTTCATCTAACAACAAGGGTTTAACCTGAAATTATGCTATCATCACCTGTTCCTGTCCCTGTAATTCAAAATCCAGAGTTAATCCCATTGCTACCAATTCCCTAAACTCTTGTACCAAAGGCGTTTCTGTAACATTCACATGGGCCAAACTACCCATAGATTTCTTGCTAAGTGCATCTGCTACCACATTAGCTTTCCTTGGCTGATACAAAATCTGACAATCATAATCTTTTAATAGTTCAACCCATCATCTCTGTCTCAAATTCAGTTCTTCTGCTGAAGTAGATACCAAAGACTCTTGTGATATGTATATATTTCACATTTTACCCCATAAAGATAATGTCTCCAAATCTTTAGAGCAAAAATCACTGCTGCCATTTCCAAATCATGGGTAGGATAATTTGCTTCATGCTTCTTTAATTGTCGTGAAGCATAAGCAATTACCTTCCTATCTTGCATCAACACACATCCTAGACCAATTCTAGATGCATCACAATATATAGCAAATGTACCAGTCTATGTAGGTAGTGTCAACACTGGAGCAGTAGTCAAACAAGTGTTAAGAGTCTGGAAACTCTTCTCACAATTTTCACTCCAATGTAACTTTTCTTGTTTTCTAGTTAATCTGGTCAATGGAGCAACTATCTTTGAGAAGTTTTTAACAAATCTCCGATAATACCCAGCTAATCCCACAAAACTCCTCACCTCTATTACTGTAGTGGGTTGTGGCCAATTGGATATTGCTTCCACTTTCTGAGGATCAACTTTAATGCCATCTTTACTAATAACATGCCCCAGAAATGCTACCTCTAAGGGCATCAATAAAGGTTCTCTAATTAACCCCATTTTCCTAGCAAACACACAAGACACAAAAGAGTGTGTGGCACCAGAATCAAACAATGTGTATGCCTCAATATCATGGATAGGAACCATACCTACTACAGTATCATGTAGTCCCTGGGCTCGCTGTGGGGTCATGACAAATACTCTCCCCTGACCACGCCCTGCTAGTGGCTGTGCTGTTGACTGACCCTGTCTTGCTGGTCTACCTCTACCAGCTCCTCCTCTACTCATCTATACAGTAGGCTGAGATGCCACTGAACTAGTATACTGTGGAGCTCTCATTGGACACTCCCTCAAAAAATGTCCAAACTGCCCACATTTAAAACATGATCCTGCTCTGGCCCTGCATTCATCAGCATGTCTCCTTCCACAGTGCTCACATATAGGTATCTCTGGAATATGTTGCATTGGTCTGTTAGATACTCTAGAATATATTGGGATAGGTGGTCTCATCCTGCCTCCCCTAGAAACATCCCTCCTCTGACTCTGGATTGAGGGTGTCTGAAACTGCCTCTGAGTAGGCCTAAACATACCAGTCTGGGATGATCCCTCTCTATATCTAGGGAATTCTCCCCCTCTGCTCCTCTTTCTTGTATCTTTTTCTATCCTTTCCTCTTTATATTTAGTATCCATCTGTGCAGCTGCATCAATTATCTGTCCCAAAGTAGTATACTGTCCAGCTAACAGTATGTTATGCAATGAAGCATGCAGACCTCTCCTAAACTGACCAATCAGATCTGCCTCTGTGGGTGCTATCTGTCTAGCATACTTGCTCAGTCTCCTGAACTCCCTAGCATAATCAGTCACATTGAGATTTCCCTGTTTAAGCTGTTCAAATCTCATGATGTTCCTGTCTCTGATTCCTGCTGGTAAAAATTCATCCATAAGTTTCTATTTGAACTCTTCCTAGGTGATCGGGTCATTATCATGGATGTTGGCATCAGTATGCTCATCAAACCATACAGAGGCATCCCCCACAAATAACAAGCCTACCAGCTCAATAATCCTGGCATCTGAACATGAGAATTTTCTAACAACCATATCTACCCTCTCAATGAAGTCACTGGGGTCTGTACCATACTCCCCATAATAGGTAGGTAGCTGTAACTTTAGGAATTCAGAGATACTAAAGCCACCTTCAGGTATGATTCTGCGGTTTCTTACCCTTCTCTATTCAACTGACTCCTTCTCTGGTGCTGGTGGTATCTCAGGTTGTACAACAGGCTGAACAGGTGGCGGCGGCTGTGGTACTGCAACTGCCTGTGCTGCTATGTGTGCTTGTAGCATTTGCATCATTTCTTGGTTCCTTCTTAACATCTCTTGTCTGAAATCCTGCATTTCCTGTCTCAATGCAGTCTCACCAATACTACTTCCCTCTATATGTTGCCTTGATCTAGGTGGATCAGGACTAATCCTCTCTACTTGTACAGAAGTATCAGTGCCTACCTCAGGCTCTCTACTATCAGCCCTATGCTGACCCTCCATATCAGGTATATCCCCCCTATTGACACTCCTCGACATATCTCTGCATATATTTAAATAAATAACAATTCATATAGCATAAAATAATATTTATACTATAGATTCGCAGAATTTCAAACAACAAGGATAACATCTAACTTAGACGATACACAAATCCTATGTTCCTTGGTATATACTCTATTACTGACATATAACATCACAGGTTTACTAAACCTTTAGCTCTGATACCAAATCTATCAAGGCCCAATTTTAGACCATGACGGTTCTAGGGTACGGATAATGCCAATGCGACCAATACCTCGAAAAACCCATGCTTTTACTTTAACTTAACTTTTACAATCACTAATTAACTTGTGATATATTTTAGGTAATAATTTTTTTTTTAAACATTATATCATTCTTACAGAAAAACTAACAAAGTTTCCTTTATAACTTTGACTTAAGCTATCCGTAAAACATAAAAATTAAACTTCTTATAAAGCATACATCCCCTTTTAACCTCCAGTAGTCAATCACAACTCAATATGCACTTTAATATTTGCTTTCATAACTCATATCATACATACATCATATAAATTTCTCATATCATATATATGTATATCATTAACATATTCATCATATCTGATTATCATTTAATCATATTTGACACTATACTTTTAGCCAATCCAAGCCCTCTATACATTATATACAAAGGAACTTCTATACACAGGAGTGACCTCAATACATACATCTATAATCCAAGGCTGAAGATGATGTAGCCAATGGATGTATGCCTCACTGAGGTCCTAAAAACATATAACCACTGAGGGGGTGAGTATAAGATTATACTCAGTGAATCAATATATATGAGTATACAATATTATTCATGAACAGTCACATCTATCCATTAATGATTTGTAAATATGAATACTGGTGATAGCATGATGAAATACATATCATGAACCATAATGCATATAATATAACAGGAGTCTGTAACATGTCATATCATATCATATCATACTGAGCTGTTACTTCTCTTCCATCACATAACTTTCTAATCACCCATTTTCAACCACATCACAACATGGCATAGGGAATTTACCCCTCCCTAGTAGAGGTCATAATAGATATCTGTGTACACACCCGATGGTTTATTTTTACACCATTGAAGTAGTCATGTTATATCATATTATATGCAGATGTCTCATATAGCATAAATATATAAATATAGGTCTCAAATATGACTTAAATGATGATATATAACATAATAAAGTTCAAAAGAAATATTTGGCTCAATATCATATTTTTGCCCACCGGGATGCCAGTTGCACTGGCTTACGGGTTCGTTTCTCATTTTTCAGGTACTTTCGGGTTTGCCTTGAAATCAATATTTACATGGCATTTTTTTATACCAATAACAAATATATATATATATAATAGACAATTGGGCCAGTTTTAGGCATTTCGGCAGCGCTATTTTAGGTCAATTTAGCAAAACTGCCCAAACATGGATCATTAATTGTTTTCAATCAAGGATATCATTTCATATGCATAAATGCATGACTTATGAATGAATAATGCATGAAACATATATATAGACCCACTTCTTAGCAAAACTTTCAAAATAATCTCCCAGAAACCCTAGTCAGCCTGCGACTCACCGTCGGTTGCTCTTGCTTGAGAACTTTCCCCTATAATAACCAAATTGCTCTTATAAGACTTATACTCATTATTATCCATATAAAAACACATATCATGTCATATTCAAGTATGTTAATATTCAAGCATGTTAACACATATAAACACACATTGACACATGTAATACATCAAAGGCCCTATATCACTCTTTTAACACTTTTCATATCTTTTATGCATCAAATGCATTTCTATCATCATATTTCGTTCACATCATACATATTCATCATTATAAGGCTAAGTTATGAACTTTCAAACACTTAGCTCAATATTTCATATCAAACATACATTACATTTCAAGTATGCTTTCAAATCACTTATACCATTTAACCTTTTCACATTTAAACTTATACATTTCCATCATTCATGCCATTAAACTATATTCATACCTTACTTCTTCAATTGCATTAGCCTAACACCTTAAAGCAACAAAGTCAACATTGTTCCACTTTAATGGAAATCATTCCAT
>CANXYC010145226.1:0-21725 GCA_948193065.1 Aleurites moluccanus
TGTTTTGAGAGAGACAATACACATTTTGTTCTCTCTATCTATCTAATTTTTTTTTCTGTCTATTTCTGATTTTTTTTTATATATTATATATATATATATATATATATATATATATATATATATATATATATATATATATATATATAACTTTATAGTCGAATTATATTGTAAAATGATTTTGTTATCACTAAATTAAAAATTGATTATATATATGATTTCATAGTCGAATTTTATGGTAGAATGACTTTGTTATCACTAAATTAAAGACCGATTAATAATAAATAGTATTTTCAACACTTAATTAAAAAAAGCCTTGAAGAATATATGGTAAAAACAATACTAACTAAAATATGAAAACTAAGAAATGCTGTACACTTCGAATGAGTTCAGACTAGAAATTGAATTGGTTCTTTACTTCTTTTCATTATGCTTCACTGTTGATTTAGAATTAGAGTTGGTTTGGTTCTGTGTTTGAAACTATTAACTATTAATAGAAAAAAATAAATAAATGTTTTTATAAAATATAATTAGATTTTTCCATATATTTTAAAATTTTAATTTTAAAAATTATTTTTAATCTAAACTCTCCAAAATGACATATATAAATAGCAATTACAAATATATAAAGCTAAAGTGTTCTACAATTGCTATTTATACACACACACACACACACAAAAAAAATACAATTTAAAATTTTTTATAATTCAATCACAAAATTTTTTATTTGAAAATTTTTATAATTATATTATCAATTTAATTTTATGTGAAAATAAATATGAATTTATTAATCTTGTATATTTAAATTTATTTATTTTTTTACTCATAAATATAAACTATTTCATATTACAATAGCACAAATTTGAACTTGATAAGATAAATAAACAAAAGAAAAAAAAATTTATCATATCAATAAATTTAAATCTAATTTTGTTGAAAAATAAATCAAGGAAATAAAATTTTAAAAAGTAAAATTTTTATATGAAAATTAAAAGTTAAAAATGTATAATAGAGTTATAAAAAGTAATAATATATTCATATAGTTATTTAAAATTATTTATTCATCCATTAATAAATTATTTTTCAAGAGATAAAAAAAATATAAATAGATATTTTATGTAAAAAATATAATAAGATTAAATTTAAAAATTTGACAATTAAATTATTTTCATTAATTTTTACTTTTTTTGATTTATTCCTAGAAAAATTATATTAATTGAATATTTAAATAAAGTATTAATATATATATGTCCTATGAATTAAAACAATTAGATAAAATATTAATTAAAAGTATTATATTAAATTTTCAAAATAAAAAAATTGTAATAAAATTATTAAAAGTGCTAAAATTTAAGAATTATTTAATAATTAATTTTTGAAAAATGACATGCAGAATTTTGGAGGATCTAAAGTATTAAGCAATTAAACAATCTAAAAAACTTATGGGCTAAAGTTATTTACATAAAAATAAAGTCAATATTAGAATTTACTTTAAAATTCAAATTATTTAACCTATCATTATTATAAATAATCATAAAAATTTAATATGAAATTTAAAAGAGTGTGAATAATTGCAATCTATACCTATGTATAGTTTAATTATTAATAGTTGTTGTTGATAACTATAATTAGTAGCTAATAGATGAGTGTTTACTAAAATTATTATTAATTGTTATTATTAATATATATAATAATTATTAAAATAAATATTTTTATTTAAATAGATAATAGTTATTTTAGAAAGCTTCAAATTAGAATTTTTAAAAAATAATAATTATTTAATTATTTAATAGCTAATAATTATTGATAAAAAAAATTAAATAGTTTTGATATAATTGTTGGAAATAAAAAAGTTAATGATTGCATCAAAAATTTTTGCCAAATATAAAACTTTTTTTTATGCAACTTTTAATTTTTTTGATTTTCAAAATCTGCATCAAATTATTTGATTTTTTTTTTTTTTTATAGCTGTTAGTTGTCAGATAGTTAAATAACTATTGTTTATAATTTTTTTAAAAAAGTTTTAAATTGATTTTTTTTTTTTGAAAAAGCTATTGTTTATTTAAATAAAAAAAATTAAATTAATTTATAAAAATAATATTTACATAAAAAGATAAATATTAATATTTATCCTTAATGATCATTAAACATATCAACTAATAACAAATAATAATTTTATTAAATAATTGTAACAATAAATTATTAGATAATATTTACTGACTATCAGCTAACAGTCATAAGGTAAATCAAACCGGGTCTGATAATAGCTAACAGTTAAATCAAACGGAATCTTAACTGCTATTTATAATATTTGTTAGCTGATGGCTGATAGCTTATAACTAGTAATTGTTACTTGATACTTAATTGTTATAATTATTTGATAAAATTATTATTAGTATTTAGTTGTTAATATATTTAATGAATATTAAAATAAATATTAATATTTATTTTATAATAGGATAATGTAATCTTTTTATTTAAATAAATAAGAATTGTATAACTATTAATAATTATATAGCTGTTAATAATTATTAATAAAAAATAATTAAATAAATTTTTTAAAAATAAAGAATTAATAATTACATTAAAAATTTTAGCAAAATACTTGTTATACATAGAGGAAACCTAAAAATTAATAAAGCATTTTGTTTGATTTAGTAATTATTAGAATTTTTATTAATTAAATTAGAATATAAATTTTTAATTAAAAAATTTTAAATTTTATTATGAGACTAATCAAGGAATGTAATTTATTTATTTAATTATTTTAGAAATATCTTAGCCTCCTTAAGTAATTATTATGACTACTTTTTTTCTTACATGGAAAAGTTATTTTGTTTTAATTTGTGGGAGTGGGCGGTGGATAAACCTATCCATTAATTTAAATTTGGCCACAAACGAAAACATCATCAATGAAAATAATCACACAACATAATAAAAGAGAGAGTACAAAGAAGAAAAGAAAAACACAAGAATTAGTGAATTTTCTTCTAAATCATTTTAGATAGTATGAAATTGGAGTTGAAATTGAAATTTTAATTTTAATTTTAGTATTTGACAGCTATTTAAAATTAAAATTAAAATTCTATCCATAATTTTATAAAATTATAATATAATTAAAAAAATAATTTCACAATTTTATTCTTAACTTATAAGAATTATAATTTCATAATCACCACTATCATTCACTTTTTATCGCCACCCTTAAGATCACTTCCACTGTCATCTCTAGTACCATCATCGGTAACGGTAATTCGTCACTTTCGACGATGAAGGTTCGTCACCGCTAACAATGAAGACTCATCTGAATGTCATTGTCGGTAATAACATTCAGACGAACTAGCTTGTCGGCTCGTTACTGTCGGTGATCCACCCTCATTCTCACTACCATTAACGACGGTCTATCATCACTCTCAATTCTACCATCATTTTTATGGTCACTATTTTTTTATTTAATTTTAATTTTTTATGTAAAACAAACGTTAAAATTATAATTTCAATATAATTCTAATTTTAAAAAATTTAAATTTAAATTTTTAATTATAATTTCAATTATAATTCTTTGCTTCAAACCGATCCTAATTTATATTTCACATATTTGACTAATTTTTTTAAGTTTCTTCTATTTTCCCTATTTAACGAACAATAAGAATCCAAAAACTAAAAGAGATGAACCTTTTTCGGCAATTATGAACTTATATGAAAATTCCACTACCGAACAAATATTTAAATCTAAACCCTCTCCTTCCTCTTCTCCTACTACACACTACTACTTTCACTTCTCACTCCATTCTTGATTTTCTTCTTCTTGAAAACCTCTCAAAATTTTCAAGAAAATAAACGAAAATCCGCCAAAAAAAAAAAAATGAGGCTTCTTCTTCTTCTTCTTTTTCATCTCCAAATCTGCATTTCTTTTGCTCAAGTAATGTCTGAATACCAAGCTCTTCTTTCTGTGAAATCTGCCATTGATGACCCACAATTAGCTCTTGTTTCTTGGAACTCTACCAACTCACTCTGTTCTTGGGCTGGTGTAACCTGTGATTCCACTAGCCGTCATGTCACTTCTCTTGACCTCTCTGGTCTCAATCTCTCTGGTATTCTCTCCTCTGATATAGCCCACCTACGTCACCTTCAAAACCTTACCCTCGCCGCTAACCAGTTCTCCGGTCCTATCCCTCCCCAGCTCTCTGCCATTCCTGGCCTCCGCTTCCTTAATCTTTCTAACAATGTTTTTAATGGCACTTTCCCTACTCAACTTTCTTTGCTAAAAAATCTACAGGTTCTTGACTTGTATAACAACAATATGACTGGTGACTTGCCATTGGCCGTCACCGACATGCCCAATCTCCGTCACCTGCATCTGGGTGGAAACTTTTTCTACGGAAAAATCCCACCTGAATTTGGGAAATGGGCGTTTCTGGAATATCTAGCAATCTCTGGTAACGAGTTAGAGGGTCGTATTCCCCCGGAGATTGGTAACTTGACCAGGTTACAGCAGCTCTACATTGGATATTATAATAGCTATGAAGGCGGTTTACCGCCGGAGATCGGAAACTTATCCGAGTTAGTCCGGTTTGATGCTGCAAATTGCATGTTGTCCGGAGAGATACCGAAGGAGATACGGAAGTTACAGAAACTGGACACTCTGTTTCTTCAAGTGAATGGTCTTTCTGGGTCCTTAACAGAGGAGCTCGGCAACTTGAAGAGCTTGAAATCCATGGATTTGTCTAACAATATGCTTACTGGTGAGATTCCAAGTTCGTTTGCGGAGCTCAAAAACTTGACGCTTTTGAATCTCTTCCGAAACAAGCTCCATGGAGCGATTCCGGAGTTCATCGGCGATTTACCGGAGCTAGAGGTGCTGCAGTTATGGGAAAATAACTTCACCGGAAGCATTCCACAAGGTTTGGGTAAAAATGGGAATCTTGTGCTTTTAGATCTCTCTTCAAACAAACTTACCGGAAGTCTTCCCCCCAATATGTGTTCCGGTAATCGATTGCAAACTTTGATCACACTTAGCAATTTCTTGTTTGGGCCGATCCCAGAATCGCTTGGAGAATGCGAGTCCTTGAGTCGGATTCGAATGGGGGAGAATTTTCTTAATGGCTCGATTCCAAAAGGGCTTTTTGGGTTACCGAAATTGACCCAAGTGGAGCTTCAAGATAATCTTCTCAGTGGAGAGTTTCCGGTGACTGATACAATAGCGGTTAATCTTGGCCAGATTAGTCTCTCTAACAATCGGCTTTCTGGGTCTCTGCCCTCTAGTATTGGCAATTTCTCTGGTGTTCAAAAACTACTTCTTGATGGTAACTTGTTCTATGGTTCAATTCCACCAGAGATTGGAAAATTGCAGCAACTTTCAAAGATGGACTTTAGCGATAACAAGTTTTCAGGTCTCATTACGCCAGAGATTAGCCAATGCAAGCTATTGACATTCGTTGATCTCAGTCGAAATGAGCTTTCAGGTGCGGTTCCAACTGAGATTACAGGTATGAGGATATTGAACTACCTCAATCTATCAAGAAATCATCTTGTTGGTAGCATTCCTGCATCAATAGCCACTATGCAGAGCTTAACCT
Source organism: Aleurites moluccanus (assembly GCA_948193065.1). Classification (NCBI taxonomy): domain Eukaryota; kingdom Viridiplantae; phylum Streptophyta; class Magnoliopsida; order Malpighiales; family Euphorbiaceae; genus Aleurites; species Aleurites moluccanus. The sequence continues at coordinate 5,577 of CANXYC010145226.1, forward strand.
CTGTTGATTTTTCTTACAACAATCTTTCTGGTTTGGTTCCTGGTACTGGTCAGTTTAGTTATTTTAATTACACTTCGTTTTTGGGTAATCCTGATCTCTGTGGTCCTTATTTGGGTCCTTGCAAAGATGGGGATGCTAATGGAACCCACCAAGCACATGTTAAGGGGCCATTCTCTGCTTCTTTGAAGCTCTTGCTTGTCATTGGCTTGCTTGTCTGCTCAATTGCATTTGCAGTTGCAGCAATAATTAAAGCAAAATCATTGAAGAAGGCTAGTGAGTCTCGCGCTTGGAAATTGACTGCATTCCAGCGCTTGGACTTCACTGCTGATGATGTCTTAGATTGTTTGAAAGAGGATAATATCATTGGAAAAGGAGGTGCTGGAATTGTTTATAAAGGTGCTATGCCAAATGGTGATCAAGTTGCTGTTAAAAGGCTACCAGCAATGAGCCGAGGATCTTCTCATGATCATGGATTCAATGCTGAGATACAGACTTTAGGAAGGATTAGACACAGGCACATTGTTAGATTATTGGGGTTTTGTTCTAACCATGAGACTAATCTTCTTGTCTATGAGTATATGCCTAATGGGAGCTTGGGGGAAGTTCTTCATGGCAAGAAAGGAGGCCATTTGCATTGGGATACAAGGTATAAGATTGCTGTTGAGGCTGCAAAGGGCCTTTGCTATCTACATCACGATTGCTCTCCGTTGATTGTTCATCGCGATGTTAAATCAAACAATATCCTTCTTGACTCCAATTTTGAAGCTCATGTTGCTGATTTTGGCCTTGCTAAGTTCTTGCAAGATTCAGGCACCTCAGAATGCATGTCTGCAATTGCTGGTTCTTATGGATATATAGCTCCAGGTATGATTAATTGCCTCTTAGGATTTATTTCATTTATATTTTCGTACTTATTTTGTGTTTTTTTCTAAATTCTTCTCATTTCATTTTCTTTTTCAAAGTCTTACCATGTCATGATTCTTGAATTGCCTAAATGAAAATTTTGACTACATGATCATTTGAATACAGAACTTGCATTAATGTGTATTCAAATTTTCACTGTACTTTGGCCTACTTCAACTTTTGGGATTCTATGACGAGCTATTAAAATCTTAATCTTTGGAAGTAATTGGTTTTATCTTGTGGTCAGCTGTTTCACATTGAAAATTAAGTGTTAGTCAGCTTTTAAAGGACACAAATCAAATGATTTTTATTTTCCATTGTTGGACCCCCTTATCTTATCCATGATAAATTTCATTAATTTAATATATATCTTGCATGACATGACCAAATTATGTGCAGAATTAAATTTATCTGTAGCATCTCTAATTGTGGCTTTTGATTAATCAATTCCATTATCTTATTGCAGAATATGCATACACGCTGAAGGTCGATGAAAAGAGTGATGTATACAGCTTTGGTGTAGTTCTCTTAGAACTTGTTACCGGCAGGAAGCCAGTAGGAGAATTCGGTGATGGTGTCGACATAGTTCAATGGGTACGGAAAATGACAGACTCAAAGAAGGAAGGAGTTCTCAAAGTCCTGGACCCAAGACTCCCATCAGTTCCAGTCCATGAGGTGATGCATGTATTCTATGTTGCAATGCTGTGTGTAGAAGAACAGGCCATAGAGCGTCCAACAATGCGAGAAGTAATGCAGATTCTAACAGAGCTTCCTAAGCCACCAAGCTCAAAACAGGGAGACTCTACAATTACAGAATCTTCACCACAATCAACTGCTACTCTAGACTCACCAAATGCAACAACTAAAGATCCAAAAGATCATCAACCACCACCGCCACAATCACCACCACCTGATCTTCTTAGCATTTAAAGCGTTTTTGAAAGGGAAAGGGCAGGGATTGTTTGTTCTCTTAAATTTCATGAATTGTGTTAGTTTCCATGTTGTGGTGTTTTTATTTTTTTTAATCTTTTGGAAAGGTTTGGTGTAACCTGTTATTAAGGTTTGCAATTTTTTTTTTTGTACAGTAGGAGGAAATGGTGGGTGAAATTAAGGAAGGGTTATTTATTTTCTTATAAAACTTGTCTTCATCATATCATGGATTAGTTGTAGTGCCTTTCTCAACTCTCTGTGCATGCCCAATTGCCCATGTTTATGGCAGAACTGTTCACTACTGTTATTTTTACAGCTCAGACTAAAAATTAAATGGAAAGAGAAGAGAGAGCCCTTTAATGGAAGTTTTATGTGCTATGAGAGGGAAAGATTGAAAGAGACACCAATTGGTTAGGAATAGATTAAAAAAAGAAAGAAATATTTGTTGTCGATTGTAAATACTAATTACTAAAAAGGGTGGATATGCGTATATGCACACAGTGCAATGCTATGGCCTTTTAATTACGAGGGTTAATTTCACTGATGGTCATTCAATTTATAACTTCTTCATTTTATGATATCAAAACTTTAGCCACTTCAATTAAACAGATGCTACCTGCGCGTGTGCAAGCTCACTTGTACGGTTATACCCAATGCTCTTTTTCTTCTTCTTCTTTGTGCAGTCTTCTTCTTTGATTGGAAAAAAAAAAACGAGAAACAGAGACTAAAAAGATACATAGCGTAATAAAAACAAGGAGCTCTCTTCAATCCAAAAGGAACATAGCCGACGCTTCAACACCATTCAAGTCCGATCGTCTTCCCTCTCCCCTTTTCTCTTTTCTCTTTTCATTGCACTTCACAAAAATCCAATCAGCTCTGTCGCTGGTTGCTGGCGATAGAATCGAGATGGCTAGATGAGGACTGTAGTGCTTGCTCGTGATTTGCAAAAGCTAATTTGCTGTTGTGCTCTCTTCTCTAAACATGCAATGGATTGTGAGAGTTCCTTATGAAAATTGGAGCTCCTCTTTGAATTTTAGCTTGCTTCTTATCGTTAGATTTTTTGACTGATTTGACCTTATGGGTTTTCTCATAGATAAGGTACTAAATTAGGTTCAAGAGAGGTGACTAAAAATCCTTCACCATTGTTATACAAAAGCTTTTCTTCATTTGTCTTCAAGTTCTCGAAACTTCCTCTGATGGTACTTCTTCTTGTGTTGATTGCTGTGAACTACCCAAAATCCATGACTAAAAGCCACAATATATTAAACCCCAAATGAAAAACTTAATTGAGGCATAAAAGCAAACATGGAGAGAATAACATATACCTCCTTTTCATGTATGTTCTCATCATCTTGAAGGATGTAGTGAGCCATTTGACGAGTCAACTTAGCAATGTAATTGTCATCTTGATCACTCCCTAACTCAGAGGAACTAAGTTCTGACTCAACAGCTTTCTTTGGAGCATAATTGGGCAAAGAAAATGAAAAAAAAATTAAATAAGAAAATGAAGAAAAATTAAATAAGGAAAATGGAGAGAAAAGAAAAGAAAATAAAAGAATTTAATTTTTTTTAAATGTTGTTTGAATCTTATATTTGTATAGGAGGAAAATATAAATTTATTTGTAAGATATTTAGTTTTTAAATCTCAATAAAAGATAAATAATGAGAAAAAAAAGAAAAGTATTTTTATAATTTGTATTAAAAATACTTTGAAACACTTTGGATTTATTTAGTTATGAAAAATATTTTTTTTTAGTTTTCATTTTATTTTTTTAATTTTCTATATTTTTTTTTCTAAATTAAAAATAAAAAACTAAAAAAATATGGAAACATTTCTTTCTATTTAAAATTTTCTTTATATCTTTATCTCTATTTTTATTTTAAATAATTTTTTTTATCAAATATATAACTATCATTTTTCATAAATATTTATTTTAAAAAAAATAAAAAAAATCATAATATAATTTAATTTTAAAAAACTTGAAAAATTAATTTCAAATTTTCCATTTAGAAAATATTGATAACTAAACACCAAATATCAATTTTTTTTTTATTTTCATGAATTAATTTTCGAGAAAATAGCAATTTGATTTCCACAATTATACAAGACTTTTGATTTCTCTCCAAAGAAATCACATTTTCTCTTTTTTTTTTTTTCTTTCTCTTTTTATTAACTAAATAAAGGAAATTTCTTCTTCTTCTTTTTTTTTTTTCTTTTCTCTCCATTTCTCTCAAAACAAATATAGCCAACAAGTGAGCTTAGAATAGACCCAAAATCAGAGGAACTAAAGCAAGAAGAAGAAGAAGAACACCAAATTTGGTTAATGGGTTTGTTGTTGCTGTGGTTGTTCTATGACGGACTATTGATTCTCTCATTAGTGAAAAACTGTTGGGATTGAGAAAGCAATAATGAATCATCTCTACTGTATAGGTCAACGACAATAATAAAAAAAATTACAATTTAAATTTTTTATCTCTTCTGTCTTATATAATTTTATATATATCATATTATTAATAAAAAAATTATAATTTATCATAATATTAAAAAAAAAAAAATGATATAATACACATAAAAAAATATAAAATGAAATATTAAACAAGATTGAGAATCTAAATAGAAAAAAAAAGAGATTTTGCTCAAGAGATGAGGAGTTGGCGGTTGAAATTTTAATGATTTGCTATTATGGCTACACCAAGGTCCAAGAAAAATAATTAGAGCTTCACCTCCAAATGTAGCCTTCGCATATCAAATCCAAAGAACCAAATTTATTAACTGAATCAACAACGAGATAAAATCAATAAAAAAAAAAAAAAAGAAATTTAAACCCAGTTCTCTTAAAAGATCAAAGCTTTAATTAAATCTCAACAAATTTAGCAACTCAAAATTTATCTAATCAGCTTCTCTTTTTTTTTTTTTCCAGAAGTCTGAAATAGTATCAATCTGAAATTTTTTTTTATCTCATTTGATATTATATTTTTTATTTCATATATTTTTTTATATATCATATTATTAATAAAAAATTATTAATTACTAAAATATTAAAAAAAAAAGATAGCACATATAAATCCACATAAAACAATAACTGTGACATCAAATAGGACAGATGATTCGAATTGATAATACTTCCACACACCCATGATTCCAATTAAGAGCAACTCGTATACCCATTACACGGGTTGAGGGAATTGTTGTGTCAAAAATATATCAACTCCTGTTGTGTAGGTATTTTAGAGTCCAAAAAAATTTTATAATTTTTTTAAAATTCATAATATTATAATATTTTTTATAACGAATATAATGACATATTTTTTATATAAAATAAAAATTAAATAGATCTAAAAATATATATTAAAAGTATGTTAAATTTAAATTATTAGATTTTAACAGTCTAAATTTAACACGATTATATTATATTTTTTAAATTCATTTGATTTTTTTTTTATATTAAAAATATATTATTGGATTAATTAGAAAAAATATTATAATATTATGGTTTTTAAAAAAATTTATAATTTTTTTTTAAATTTTAAAAAATCTATACGGAGGTTTTGACATATCAACCCCAATCCAAATGATGATGACCACGATGTGAAGGTTTTTTTTTCTTTTTTTTAAGGCAAAGAGGCGTGGTATTGTATGGTATGGTAAAAAAAAAAATGTTTTAGTAATCAACAATCCTTGTCCGCTCACGCGCCCACTAGAGAGCAGTTTGCAGAGTGGCAGCCGATGTGGTAAAAAAAAAAATTATAAATACTTCAAAAAAGCTTAATTATTAATGCACTAGGATGATTATTAATAAAATGAACTAAAATTAAATGAAAGTATTAAATTAAAGTATTTTAAAATTATTAATAGATAAAATTTAATAATTTTTAAATAATATTTTAAAATATAAATATTAGAATATATTAAAATTATAAGTCGAAGGATTACTAATGAAATTAATTCCAATGACCCGAACTGATGGGGCTTTCACTGGCCACTGCTGCTGCTGCTGCTGCTATTGGTAGAGAGAGTGAAGGCTCGTTGGCTTTTGGCAACCTTCAGGAACCTTCTTTGAAATTAAATTGAACTAAAGCTACATGAGTGATATGAGTGCTAGTTTCCCTTTAAAAGAAGCAAAAGTACCTTTGTTTTTATTTTCACATTTAAAAGAATCAAAACTCTATAAATTCTAGCCTCTACCAGCTGTCACTTTTTTAACTTAGGTTTGTTAATGGATCATTTGATTGTGGATTCCATTTTTAAAAAAGAGGTTGAACTCATCGAAACACTTTGACTTATCCAACAAAATAATTTTAATTTTTTAGTATAAATTTTCATTAAATTAATAAAAAAAAATTAGAAAATTTTTTTGTAATAATTGAAAAATTAATTTAAAATCTCCTACAACTGACAATCTTAAAAAGAAATAAGAAACCAACTAAATTACATGTAACACACTTGAAGGTTTTAATATGATTCTTAAGTCTATTTTTTTTTAATAAAAAAAATGGATTAATTATTATAGAATGATTTAATATATTATTTTTTTTTTAATTTTTTAAAAATACATTAACTCTCCTTAATGAATTTCTCGTTATATTAATAAATTTTTATATCTAATTTTACCGTTAGTCAACTCTAAAATAGTCAATAAAAACTGTAAAAAAAAAAAGAAATGTCCTTACCCTTTAGTTTTAATTAATTGCATTCCATTTTTACTTCAAAAAAAATATTTTTTAGGGTTAAAAAATTTATTTTCATATTTTTTGATAAATTTGAAAATAAAAAATAAACAAAAATATTTTTTATTTTTTATTTTAAAAAAATAATTTAAAAAGAAATTAAATTATTTCTTCTTAAATTTTTTTAATACAAATAAAAAATTTATTTTCATATTTTTAAAAAATTTGAAAATAAAAAATAAAAATATTTTTTATTTTTTAAAAAATAAAATAAAAAATACTTTTACTTTTTATTTTCAAAGTTATAAAAAAATATAAAAATATATTTTTTAATCCTAAAAAAATTTTTTGAAGTAAAAATAAGATGTAATTAATTAAAAATAAAAGGTAAAGACATTTTTATCTTTTTACTGTTCTTGATGACATTTTAGGATTGACTAATAGCAAAATTAGATAGAAAAATCTAATAGTATATTGTGACATTCATCAGAAAGGAAGATAGTGTATTTTTTAAAGGTTAGAGAGAATTAGTGTATTAGATATTTTAAAGGGGAAAAATCGTAATTAATCTTAAATACATATTAATAACTTTTTAGCTATATCTACTATTATGATATTATCACATTAAAAATATATACATGCTTAGTGTAGACATTACTTAATCCTAGTTCGAATATCCCTTTTTTTCGTTTATAAAAAAAAAATGCTTGATTTATTGATGGGTTCCATTCTCGGTGGGTGGTTATGGAAGCAAATGTAGGACTCCATGTGTGAGGTTTTGCCATGTGCAATGCACGTGAATCGCTTGCAATACAAAACTATGAGTTGCAGAGTTAGTAAGATTGTCCTTTAGGTTGTTGAGTTTGGAATCACATAAATGGAGATTCTACATTTCTAAAATTCTCCAAAAAAGAAATAAAATTAAAATATCCAAAATACTAATATGAGAAACATCGAATCCCATGATCTAAATGGGTTATTTAGTCATTTTTGGGGAAAAATCATTTTGTTATTATGATGATTTTAAATTGGTAATTCTGTCTAAGTATGAGTTTATCATGTTTAATCGGTCCAAACTCGGATAAAGGAGGAGAACTGCGATAAATAATAGTCAATGATAAAATTCTATCACATCCCATGATTATGGATTCAATTAATATAAACATTGAAGCATTATCAACTTATGACACACTGTATTGAAACCTGAGTATAATGATAAATAGGCGAGGATGTAAGGTGTATCCCAAAAATGATGGGTCATGTTTATGCTCGGATGTGGTGCCAAATGAGCAAGTACTCCACATCATAGACGAGTGTGAATAAAGAAGTTAGTTCAGAAATTAGTTTATAAACATACTTACAGGAAAAAAGACATGAATAAATAAGTTAAAAAGAGAATCAGCGTTGAAACTTAGAATATTGAGTCCCTTACAGGCAGGTTGATGCAACTTGTTAATACCGTGGAGAGGAGAAAAGTTAACATGACTTTCATTCAAGAGACCAAATATGTAGGAGAAAAAAATAGAGTAAAGAAATGGGTAATACAAACTATAAATGGTGGTATAAGGAAAGGAGAGGAACAAGAATGAGGTGAGTATCATTCTAAAAATGACAATAAAAGATGCAATGGTAGCAGTTAGAATAGTAGGGAATAGAATTATCCATGTTAAGCTAGTTGTTGAAGGAGAAGTGATGAATATAGTTAGTGCTTATGCTCCACAAATTAGATTAGATATTGAGAGCAAGCATAAGTGTTGGGAGGATATGAACGACCTTATTAAAAACATACAAAATGAAGAGAATATTTTTATCAATAAAGATCTAAATAAACATATAGAAAGTGATCAGCAGGGTTATGAGAAGGTGCATGAAAGTTTTAATTATGGTATGAGAAAAGAGGAGGGATAAATATCTTTAATTTTATTGTGGCTTACCTAATTATAGCAAATACCCACTTTATAAAAAGGGAATCTCCATTTGACTTTTAAAAGTGAAAAAATAGAAGTCAAATTGACTTTCTTCTTAAAATAAGATAAATTGATTTCCTAATTGCAAAATAATTTCAGAAGAAGTTTTAATAAGTCAACATAAATTTATAGTTTTGAAAGTCAAAATCGGGAAAGGACAAGGAGGTGTAGAAAAGTATGAAATTTATAATAAACTGGTGGGAATTAAAAGTGGTGAAACAAGTTATATTTAAGAATGAACTTCTCGAGTTAAAAGCATGAAAATCGAACATGAAGATGTCATACCCCAACTCCAATGGTGTGATGGTCCTAGGGAAAGGGTAGGCTTAAGGCTACCATAACCCGTAGAACCATCATATCCTGGATCTCATACACATTTCATATTTACATCATATATAATTATCATTAAAACATTCATTTCTAAGATTCATGTAATCACCATTCATACATATATATGTTTATTATTAAGGAATTTCCTCTTATTCCTAACCGATCAAAAGATACTTCCCACATCACTAAGGAACAAGGGTAGCCCAATCATAACAATTTAGAAATCAAAATATTATTATCCTCAACATCTAACTACGGAGCTCTGGAGTATACTCCCAATACACACAGTACCATAATACAATTCAATGAATATATATATATATCAAAATAATTACAATGGAGACTTCTTGGGGGAATGAATCAAGAAGCTCGATCTTCTATATTAGCTCCCTCTCGAGCTACACTATCACATGAAATCCACAGAAGAGGAGTGAGCTTTCAACTCAGTAAGATATGAATATGCAATATAAAAGAAATATATCAATCCAAAAGAAAGGTCAATCCAAAAGAAAGGTCAATCCAAAGAACATGGGTAAGAATAATGTCATATGGTTATGCTTACAAGAACAGAAGTGCTCACAATCGAATAGCACTATCAAATTACATGGTAGAACTACAGAGTGCATCAGTAGCCTTACTACCTATCACAACAAAGCGCATCGATAGTCCTTGCTTCCTTTTCGCGAACGCATGCTTGGCCAGGTATATGCCTAGAGCTTATGGTCCCCTCTAGGTGGAACACTGATAAAAATCCTCTCAGCTAGATTCCCAAAGTGCACAATGGACCAATGAATTTACTCTCATTGGAAAGAACGTTCTATCCATAGGGTCATACGATTGCAATCTCATAAGAAACATATTGGTCACAAGACCATCAACATGTAACATAAATTCAGTCAAGTTAACAAATAAGTTTCATATGAACTTAGTCCAAGGAAAGATGACCAAGTCATTTACAAGATAAATATAGTAATCACATGAAACAATTATCATTTGTTTGAGAATATCGTGGAAACTTTAATTAATAGGTCATTAATACAATGTCATATTTGTGAACATTAGGAATGCTTGGACAAATCCTTTCAAAGAAATAATATGCATATGCAATGTTCATCTTATCTTTACACAAATTTATCCTTGTATTTCCCTCAATAGCTTGTTCATTCAATAATCTCCTCAAATTTCTTGAGTTCTTTTCTCCTATGAAAATTGCCCCAAATATTCAAAATTAGGGTTTTCCTTAATCAATAATATATAATATGATTCCTTATAATTTAACCATCTTATAGTTTTTATGTTTGATTCCCAACATCAATTTAATTAATCTCTTAAAGAAAATCTGAAATTAATTACGAATTTACTGTTCACGTCACTAATCATGATAATCCATAAATTCTGGTTTCTCCCACATTAATTACAATTAATAGCCTTAAAATGTTTGTAATAAATCTTATATACCCATAATTAACTATCCTAACTACCCGAATTTATTAATCTAAAGAGAGAATGATATTTGAAGAGAAATTACCTTATTTATCCAAAAATTGATTTCCTTGAAAATTTGCTTTGAAAATGAAGATTGATGCCTTAGAATGTGATAATTTAGTGATTTAATGTATTAATTTTGAGTATTAATGCATTAGAAAATAAATGGAACAAATCTGAGAAGAACTGAAGAAGAACGAAGAGAAGAAGAAGAAAAATCATGAAGAAAATAACTACTGGGTATCTGGTTAAATAGGCTACTGCCTCTCAATTTCCGTTTCGCCAGCTCGCCTCACCAATCCACCTCAGCAATGTCACCTCGCATAAGCCAGCTCGTAAATGCCACTTTGCCAATCCGCTCCGGCAATGCCACTTCGCCAATCCCACTTCGCATGTTCACTTCGCATATGCCGCCTCGCCAAACTCTCCTCGCCTAACTCCACTTCGCATGTGCCACCTCGGCAATGCATCTTCGCCAAACTCGCCTCGCCAAATTTCGCTTCACATATGCCACCTCGGCAATACCTCTTCGCCAATCTCTCCTCGCCTAACTCCACTTCGCATATGCCACCTCGGCAATGCCTCTTCGCCAAACTCGCCTCGCCTAACTCCATTTCGCATATGCCACCTCGGCAATGCCTCTTCGCCAATCTCTCCTTGCCTAACTCCACTTTGCATATGCCATCTCGGTAATTCCTCTTAGCATAATGGCACCTCGCCTATTCCCTCTTCGCCAAACTCTGCTTCGCGAACTGCCGGCTAACAAATGCCAGATTTTACCAAGCTGAAACCCTTTCCTCGACAACTCATATTAAACCAGCTCGCAAATGAGTTACAAATATCCAAACTCTCTGATTCTTTTTGTCACTTAAAATAGACACTTAGGGGTCCAACATATCCAAAATTCAAATCAAAAGGATATCTACACAAGCTATGGTGAATTTCTAAAATTCACCCTGACTTTACTGCCCAAAATCATCCGAACAGGTCTGATTAATTCCACTCTCAACTGAGCTATACTTATCCAATTCCCATGAAATTTTACAGCCAACAACATAATACATAAAGGAACATTTCTCAGTCTTAATCATTCCCAGAAAAATTTAAACATTCTCAGATTCCTGCAGAAAATAATGAACCAGACAGGTTCTGGTCAAGGAGGCATAACTCTTCACACACACAAAATTTTACAGAACCATTTTACAGGCCTGAAGATGATATATAAATCTACAACTTTTATATTTTACACTTTATCAAATTATTTCTTTAAAATCATGAAATTGGCCTCACAAAATTCTCCCTGCATACAGAAATTCTGGATTCCTCAAAACATTTCTATATCCTCAAATAATTCAACAAATATATAATTATTAAAATAACAAAAAAAAAATAACAGATATTACAGAAGACCAATTCTATATGGATAGACATGACTTTAAAGATTAGAAAAATTACTAAAAAAGTTCTAGGAGAGTCTAAAAGACATGATCACCTCTCAATGGAGAAGTGGTGATGGGTCAAGGAAGTACAAAAAATAGTGAAGAATAAAAGAAAATAGTATAAGAGACTACCAAAATGTGATGATTGAGAAGTTTATGAGCAATATAAGAATGCGAAAAAAGAGATAAAAAAGGTTGTGAGCCAAGCAAAAGTTTGAACCTTGCAAAAGATGTATGAAAAACTTAGAACAAATGGAGTGAAAAGGATATCCACTGGTTAGCAAGAATGAGAAAAAGGAAATGACGAGATCTCAATTAGGTAAGATGTACTAAGGATAAAAAAGAAAATATTTTAGTGAAAGATGAGGACATTAAAGAAAGATGAAAGAGTCACTTTGATGAATTTCTCAATAATGGCCAATATAGTAACATGGTTGATATATACCATATTATTATAGAGAAGAAAGTGATTTTCACTAGAAGGATTAAATTTTTGGAGGTCAATAAGACTTTGAAAAAAATGAAAGTTGAGAAAGTCTGTGGTCCAATGGAACATGGATTAAAGTGTGAAAGTGTCTGAATAATGTACGAGTAGTTTGATTAACCAAATTATTTAACAAAATTTTAATTTTAAAGAAAAAATCAAATGAATGGAGGAAGAACATTTTAATACTCATTTTTAAAAACAAGAGGGATATTTAAAGTGGCTCAAACTATAAGAGAATTAAGCTTATGAGTCATATTTTAAATTTATAGGAAAGAGTTATAAAAAATTGCTTCGATGGTGTTAAATTTATCTCTGCCAACCAATTTGGTTTAATGTCAAATCGGTCAACTATGAAAGTAATTTTTCTCATTAGATGCATGAAAGAGAAATACAAAGATACAAGAAAAGACTCACATGTGTTTTCATTGACTTAGAGAAGACTTATGATTGAGTCATATGAGAAGTTTTATGGTAGGTGTTAGAACGTAATAAGATATTTATTAGGTATATACAAGTATTGAAGGATATGTATGAAGAAACAACTACTATTGTGAACATAATTAGATGAGACTTTCCTATCTTAGTTAGATTGAAACTAAAGTCCACAGTGAGCTCTTATCTATTTATTTTAGTTATGAATAAATTAACAAAGCATATACAAGACGAAATCTCTTGGTACATGATGTTTGAAGACGATATTGTGCTGGTAAATGAGACATAAAAGAAAGTTAGAGTTGTGGAGGAGCACTTTAGAGTCCAATGGTTTTAGGTTAAGTAAAACCAAGACAGAATATATGCATTGCAAGTTTAGTGAAGCCCAAAGTGGGAATAATGAGAGAGCTAGTTTGGATGAAGTGACATTATCGCAAAGCACTTATTTTAAATATATAGGCTCAATCTTTCAGGAAGATGTAAGTTATGAGGAGAATGTTAGCCATAAAATAAAAGCTGGATGATTCAAACGGAGGCTTGCTAAGGGAGTTCTATGTGGCTGTAAGATTTTCAATAAATTGAAAGGAAAATTGTATTGTACTACTATTCAATTGACTATAATACATGATAATGAATGTTGGATAATAAAAGGATAACATGTATCAAAAATAAGTTATCAAGATGAGAAAGTTAAAATAAATATGTGATAATATTATAATAGATAAGATACATAACGAAAGCAATATAAATAAAATGTGAGTCATATAGAATAAGGACAAGATAAAATAATGAAGATTAACATGATTTAAACACGTGAAATAAAGATTTAAGAAAATCCATTTAAAAAGATTGAACACATCTGGATAAATGAGAGGAAAAAGGAATGAATAAACCTAAACTAATTTAGAAGAGATGAATATAGAAGATCTAGAGGCATTGCAATAATAAAAAAATATCTTTCAGAATTGTTTAGATCGAAAATAAAGAATTTATATAATTGATCTCAATTAATTTTGAGATTAAAATTAAATTAAGTGGAGTTGAGTTTATAATTTGAGTTGGTATTGAATATTAAATTAGCAGAATATGTCGGAATTATCTAAGAATTTCATTCACATTTTATTTGTTGAAAAGTAAAGTAATGACCTTAATTGAAGGGTAAGTTGTTAGAATTTGGCCTTATGCATGAGGTTGTCTTTATACATCGAGTAAATCTTGTTTGTTCAGTGTGTACAGTGTGTAAATCTTAGTTGTTGAATGTGTTCAGTGTAAATTTTATTTGTTCACCAGTTTAATATAATAATAATATATAAAAAAAGTATTAGTACATTTTTTTTATATAAATAAAAGATAATAGTAAAAAAATAGATTACCATACAATGATAAAAAAAAAAAAATCCAAGTATTATTTAATAGTGTTTGTTATATATAAATATATATAGTGGGTGTTTGGATTCTCAATTGATGATCTAAAATTCATTAATTTAAGTAAAAATACAGTAGCAGATCGAGTCTTTAATTCAAAATCACTTATTTAAATATTTAATAAGCAGATCGAGTCTTTAATTCAAAATCACTTATTTAAATATTTAATAATGAAAACAAATAATAAATTTTGAGTTCAATTGAATTTTTTTAAGTATCAAAATGATACTTATTTTTTATAAGTACTTTTAGAGAAAGTGATTTTGAGATAATAATATTTTATTAACAAAAAATCACTTTTGTCATAATTGGATCAAGTAGGAATAGAAAATAGGTTAAATAAGATATATTTTTTCCATCTCACAATAAATATTTTAATAATTAAATATGTAATTATTAAGAAAAATATTTTTAGCCTATTTTAATCTCTTTAATTTATTTATTATTTTGATCTTTCTGTATATTTTTAATTCTCTCATATTTTATATATTTTAATTACTATTTCTATTTCTAACACATTTTTAATGAGGGTATTATTGTAATATTAAGATAAAATATAATTTAGATTGAGAAATAAAATATTTAAATTGAAACTTTCTAAAAATAAAATTAGGCCTTATTTGGATTGAGGGAATGTAGATGAGAGTTTTTATAAAATCCATATATTGTTTTAAATTTTATTCGTTTGGTTAAAAAAAAAAGTTAAAATACATGAAATTTGTGAATTTCATTATTAGTCTAAATTCTTTATTTTTGAAGGTTTTCAAATCTCACATAAAAGGTGAGATTTAACAAAATTCATCTTTATTTATTTGAGGGAATTCATTAATTATTTAATATTCTAAAACTACCCTTTATCATATTGATTGATGTTCTAACTATTTTCAAATTCGAATAATTTCTAAGAGAAATTATAAAATCCAAATAATTGCTCGCATTACTTCTCAAATTATTTCCATGAAATCTTATCCTCTATGGATTTTTCAAATTTCCTATAGTCAATACTAAATAAAGAACTTGGGATTAACCTAAAAAAATTATTTTCACCAATGTTAAAATATTCAAGATTTATTAGAGTAAGACCTATATTTTATGGCAAATTCCTATTGAGTTTATTATGAATAACTTGAATCTTAGCTAAAGATGAGATAATAAAAATAGATAAATGGATATTACCAAATAATTGATTAACTCCAATAGCATAAGTAATTAAGTTTATTAATTTTTTCATATCATCACAAATTTAATTAGAAGGTATATAAAAAATATAAGGCAAGTTAGTAATTTATTTTAAAAATTTATGAAATTTAATTATTTAACCAAATATATATGAGAATGTAAATGATAAATCTAAAGATTTTATTTTAATATAAAATGATAAAATTTATTAATTTTATTGATTTTATATTTCATAATTTTTAATTTTATGAATTTGAATAAATTTTATAAATTTTAAATATTTTTAATTTAAATATAATTTTAAAATATTTATTGTGAATCCGAGAAAATATTTATAGTAAAAATTTTAATTCTTTGATTTGATTTAACAATGCTAAGACGACTGACTAATTTAAATTTTTTTTATATTTAAATTTTTTTGGGACAATGGAGTTGCTATGCATGTCCATCTTAGTGTACATGTAATGTAATACGATGAAGATTCAGGTGGCATTTTTATTTATTTGGCCTTGGAATTTGGTTTTTATTTTTGATTGATGGATTTTTGTTGATTTGGTTTCCAACATAATTTGTGTTTTTGGTGTTGAATTTATGGTGATTTTGATTTTGATGGGACAATATTTATGTTCTACCAACTAATTTTAATCTACAATTATTTTATATTTTAGTTTTTACCATTGTTTTTTAGTGCTTTATTAATTGAGTGAATTGAATAAATTATTTTAATTTTTTTGAATTTTAATTCTATTTTGAGTTAAATTAGAGTCTAATTTTAGCCTAAAAATTATTCTAGTTTTTTTTTTTTTTTTTTTTTTTTTTTTTTTTTTTTTTTTTTGTAATAAAAATTTTAATAAAAATTTTTTTAATAATGTGGACAATTAGTTAAAGGTGATGTTTATTTTTC
>CANXYC010145303.1:0-17228 GCA_948193065.1 Aleurites moluccanus
TATATATATATATATATATTTGAATAATTATATATATTATTAAAAAATGAAGAAATTGAATTATCGAAAAAAAAATATCAATTCGGATCGATTATTCTTATAAAAAGTGATTTGGTTCAGTTCATTTCAATTATATTCAAAAATCAGTTTGATTTGGTTTTTCAAATTTTAAATTCAATTAATTCAATTTTTCTAAAATTCTATTTAGTTTGAACCTAACCGATCGAATGCTCACCCCCTATTACTCTTAATCTCATAACAGTTTGTATTCAAAATTATCTTAACTTATAAACATAAGTTGTCAACCTATGACCATTGAGTTTTCTTTTAACTTAATTCTTTTAATCATAATTCAACTCGCTTTTCAAAAAATGTTTCCTAGGACCATATCGTTCATGATCTTGTACTAACACTCTAAGATAGTCAACATTGAATTATATATTGAGAATTAACTAAGAGTCATGAGGATAGTAATTTTGAGAATTAAAATTTTTAAGGATCTTTAATCATAATTCAACTCGTTTTTCTAAAAATGTTTATCATTCATGATCTTCTACTAACACTCTAAGATAGCCAACATTGAATTATATATTGAGAATTAGCTAAGAGTCATGAGGATTGTAATTTTGAGAATCAAAATTTTTAAGGGTCTCACATTATCAAAGTTGAGATCATTAACTTTTATTATTCCTTTGATCGTAATTCACATACATGGTATGAAATACATGTCATAATATTTTCTTCTTTCCTATAGAGTGTATGTGCAAAACCCCAGATTTTTTTTAATTAAGAATATTTATTATATTTTATATGGATTTGTAAACCAAATTTAATTTATGGGTTAGAAGTGATGATTTAAGATATAAATATGAATTTTGTAGTCAATTGAATATATTTTGCATTTATAATATTTTAGGGACATTGTGATAATTTTTTTGTCAATGGTATTTTGATATTTTCATATGAATTTGGATTATGAAGAATTTATATGATACATAATTAAATATTATGGTTATAAAATAATTTAAATAAAGTTAATGGTTAATTTTAGAAAATAAAATATTTATGGGTTAAATTGATTAAATTAGTTAAATAGTGGATTAATAAGCAATTTAGAGTTAAAATTTCTAGTTCTCTTTTGATGATATTTAAAGAGCTATTTTTTTTAGAGTGGTGGTCGTATTTTGAGAACATTAAAAGAAAAAGGAAAAGAAAAAATATTGGAGAAAACAATTATGTAGAAAGAATTGCAACACCATTCTTAAGATTTCATTTCGATCTTATTTCGATTTCATGGAATTTTCTTGGAGGTAAGAGTTAATAGACTATTTTTCTAAATATTATTAATGTATATTCATATTTGATGATTTTTGGATAATTATTGTATGAGATTTAGAGAAAATAACAATTATAGATGATTAAAGGTTTTAGTTAGGTTTTGATGAATTGTTTATGAAGTATGATAAAGAGTATTTAAATAAAATATTTTGTCCTTAATTATTACTGAAGTCGATTTTAATTTAAGTTTTAGTTGATTTAGTTAAAGAACATAAAGGATTTAGGATTTATTAATTGAGAATGATGAGTTAGAATTTATATTAGTAATATATTGAAATTACAAATTACATAACTTTTTATTTGAAAAAATTTTACGGTGAATTTCTGATATGTTTTAGAAACAAATGTCTAATTTATGTTTATTAAATTTTAAAATGATCTGACGGTTGGATCGCCTTTTATAGTAAAATTTGTATAGATTATTTGGTAAGAAAATATGTTCAGGATAACCCCAAAACGTGAATTTTTTAAAGGGCCAAATAAAATTGTTTTGATTTGAATTTTTTTAGGGTTAATTACTTAATATGTTTAGTATATTCTGAAATTTTTATATAATTTTTCTAGTTGCAAAAGATAGGTTTATAAGTTAAATTTTATATACTACCAGTGTCAAGGCAACTTGCTTTATAATCAAAGTTGGATTGATATTTGGAAACTCAAATGGATTCCGAATTTAGAGATCTTTTAGAGTTATATTTATGTATATGTTAGCTAATTGGTATTAAAATTTGAGTTAATTTAGAGAAGATTATGATACTCTGTAATAGAAAATATATTTATTGCCATAATAAACTTATTGGAAATAATTTGCATTTTAAGTTACATTTAAGTATGTATTTCATATAAGTTATTAGTATTGTATTTGCATATGTTAATTATATATTTTCTTGACATTTTAGGTTATAAAATGTTGATTTATTATGTATATATGTTCAGGTGTTAACTTGGGTAATTAGAAGATTAATTAATTTTGTTGTAACTTACATGATTTCAAGTGAGAGAATATATAAAGTTCAATTGAAATAATTTAATATTTATATGTGTGATTTTTATTTGAATAAATTAAATGAATTTACTTATAATTAGAAGTTGGGGAAGACAAACTATATAATATTAATAATTATATGATTTAGAAATTTGTTTGCGATGTATGTGTAATATGTATATGTAATGGTTGTCGTTATATTTTTAGTATTAGAATTTATTCATATCTAAATTTATGAGTCATTACTATTATTATTACTTTTATTATTTTATATATTATATTTTTATTTGGGGTGAGATAAAGACTTGAATCTCTCATGGTACCTAGGTTTCTCTTGAGTTTCGGCCTTATATGTTATATGTACTTGATATGTGGGGAATGATCTGGTGTATACTCCACAGTGCTTACATGTTACTCGGGTTTCGAACCATATATGTTATGCAGGTGTTGGATCTTATATGTCTATATGTCACATACATGTAAAAGTGTTCAATTGGAACTCTCCCCTATTACTTGTTTTAAATAATTATTTGTGAACTTATAAGTATATGAAAAAAAATTATTTGTATAAGTGATATATGGAATTTACATACTCTTATTTTATATAACTTTTAAAAAAAGTATTCAATGATTTATTTAAGCTACTATTGGTATATAAATGATTGTTACTAGTTGTATATGTACTAAGTAAATATATGTATAAAATGTTAGTTTTTTCCTGTCACACCCCAACTCCATTGGTACGATGGTCCTTTGACAAAGGTAGGGTTAAAGCCACCATAAACCCGTAGAACACTCATATCCTGGTTCTCATACACAATATATATCTACATCATACATAGTTATCATCATAAACACTCATTTCTATGATTTATGCAATCATCATTCATACATTTACATTTATCATCATATGATTTCCTCTTGTTTCTTACCGATCAAAAGATACATCCCGCATCAATAAGGAACAAAGGGTAGCTCAATTATAACAATTCAAACATCAAACATAATATCATCCTCAACATCTAACTACGAAGCTCTAGAGTATACTCCTCATGCATACAATTCCATAATACAAACTAATGAATATATATCAAAATAATTACATAGAGTCTTCTTGAAGGAATGAATCAAGAAGCTCTGTCTTCTATATTAGCCCCCTATCGAGCTACATTATCACCTGAAATCCACAGAAGAAGAGTGAGGTTTCAACTCAGTAAGATATGAACATACAAAGTAAAGGTTAAGTCAAAGGAACATGGATATGAAAATATCATAAGGTTATGCTTACAAGAACATAAGTGCTCACAATCGAATAGCACTGTCAAATCATATGATATAACTACAGAGTGCATAAGTAGCCTTACTACCTTATCACAACAGAGCGCATCAATAGCCCTTGCTACCTTATCGCAAAATATATGCTTGGCCAGACATATGCCTAGAACTTATGGTCTCCTCTAGGTGAAACACTGATAAAAACCCTATCAGCTGGGTTCCCAAAGTGCACAATGAACCAATGAATTTACTCTCATTGGGAAGAGCGTTCTATACATATACATATCATGGGTCATATAGCTTGGATCTCACAAAGAATCATATTGGTCACAAGACCATCAACATATAATCATAAATCATTCAAGATAGCAAATAGGTTTCATATAAGCTTGGTCCAAGGAAAAATGACCAAGTCATTTACAACATATAAAGTGATTACATGGAACAATTTATCATTTGTTTGAGAACATCATGGGAATTTCCTTTAATAGGTTAATAATACAATGTTTCATAACATGAGAATTATATATGAACATTAGGAAGAATTAAACAATCAATTTCAAAGAAACAATATACATATGCAATGTTTATACTTACCTCAAGCAATTTATCCTTGTATTTCCCTCAATTACTTTTACATTTAATAATCTCCTCTATTTCCTTGAGTTCTCTTCTCCTATGACAATTTTCCCAAATACTCAAAATTAGAGTTCCCTCAATTAATAGTATATAATATGGTTCCTTATAATTTTAACCATCTTATAGTCTCTATTATTGTTTCCTAACATCAATTTAATTCATCTCTTAAAAAAAAATATGAAAATTAAGAACATACTTACTATTCACATCACTATTCATCAAAATTCATAAATTCTGGTATCTTCCATATTAATGGAAATTAATAGCCTTAAATGCTCATAATAGGTTGTATATAACTCATAAATAACTATTATAACTACTAGAAATCTTAATCTAAAAAGAAAATGAAGTTTGGAGAAAATCACCTTATTTCCCCAAAATGAGTTCTTAAAGGATTTGAGCTTGAAAATGATGATTGAAACCTTTGAATGTGATAATTTAATAATTTAATGCATTAATTCTAAGTATTAATGCATTAGAAAACAAATGGAATAGATTGGAGAGAGATAGGAGAAGAAATGAAGAAGAGAGAAAGAAAAGAGGAAAAGTTATCGTGAGAAAATGGCAACTGTTCCTCTTTTAAATGAGCTACTGTCTCACTAATACACACTTTACCAAATTTTTACTTCGCCAATCCCACTTCGCCAAATGTCACCTCACCAAATCCCACTTCGTCAGTCTCCACTTGGCCAAATTTCACTTCGACAATCCCATTTCACCAATCTCACTTCGCCAAATCCCACTTCGCCAATCTCACTTCACCAAATTCCACTTCGCCAAATTCCACTTATCCAGCTCGATCACCCTCTATCCACCTCGAAATCGAGGAGCCAGCTCGCACTACCTATTCTGCCGAGCTGGAAAACCTTATTCGTCAACTCGCATTAAACCAGCTCGTAAACGAGCTACAGACATCCAAACTGCTTCATTCTTTTTGTCACTTAAAATAGACACTTAGGGGTCCAAAATTTAGGTCAAAAGGAGATATACACAATTTATAGTGAATTTCTAAATTTCACCCTGACTTTACTCTCCAAGTACTATCCGAGCAGATCTGATTAGTTTAGATCTCTCTTGAGCTACAATTATCCAATTTCCTTGAAATTTATCACAATTTATAGAACACATAAAGGAATATTTTTCATGTTTACACTTTTGACTCACCCAACCTTTATCATTCTCAGAATAAACAAACATTCTTAAGCTTTCTGCAGGAAATAGCGAACTAGATAAATTCTAGTTAAGGAAGCATATCTCCTCACACACGCAAAATTTTACAAAACAGTTCTACAAACTTAAAGCAAAGATATAAATCTACAACCCTTATATTTTACACTTTTCTAAATTATTCCCTTAAGATCATGAAAATTGACTCTCCAAATCCTTCTTGAATACAGATACTGAAATTCTCAAAATATTAATCTATTCACAATCATCTCAACAACATGCATATAAAAAAAAAATTCAGGTATTACATTCTTCCCCCCTTAAATAAATCCTCAAATTTTAAAGAACTTACCTTAAACTTGAAATAAGTGGGGGTACTTAGCTCGCATAGCTTGCTCACTTTCACAAGTGCACTCTTCCATTACTTGATTCTTCCATCAGACCTTAACCATTTCTATCTCTTTGTTCCTTAACTTTTTGATCATTTTATCAACAATTACCACAGGAACCTCTTCATAAGT
This sequence comes from Aleurites moluccanus, assembly GCA_948193065.1. Taxonomy (NCBI): domain Eukaryota; kingdom Viridiplantae; phylum Streptophyta; class Magnoliopsida; order Malpighiales; family Euphorbiaceae; genus Aleurites; species Aleurites moluccanus. The sequence continues at coordinate 5,926 of CANXYC010145303.1, forward strand.
CAAGTCTTGCTGAAGATCTACTGCTTGAGTTTGCAACATATAAAAAGAATCTGCCATATACTTTTGAAGCATTGACACATGGAATACTAGATGCACACTGTCTAAATTTGGTGGCAAGGCTAACCTATATGAAACCACTCCAACCTTATCTAAAATCTCAAATGGTCCGATAAATCATGGAGATAGCTTGCCTCTCTTGCCAAACCATAGAACTCCTTTCATTGGTAAGATCTTTAAAAACACTAGATCTTCAATGGCAAATTGAAGGTCTTTTCTCTTTGGATCGGCATAAATCTTTTCACGACTGAAAGCTATCTTTAATCTCTCTCGGATCAATGGAATCTTTTTTTCATATATCTTATTAATTTTGGTCCTTCGATATACTTTCCTCCAACCTCATCCCAACACAAGAGAGATCTACATTTTCTGCCATACAGAACTTCATAAGGGGACATCTGGATTGTTAAATGGTAGTTGTTGTTGTAGGAAAATTCTATCAATGGCAAATGAGCATCCCAATTTCCTCCAAAGTCTAGAATGCACATCCTCAGCATGTCTTCTAGAGTTTGGATGGTCCTTTCTGATTGCCCATCTATTTGCGGATGAAATGTTGTGTTGAAATCAAGATGTGTACCAAAGCACTCTTGTAATTTCTGCCAAAATCTCGAGGTGAACTGAGTACCTCTATTTGAGATTATCGAAACTGGAACTCCATGCAGTTTGACAATCTCATCGACATAAATTTGTGCATCCTGAAAAGCTGTATAAGTTGTCTTGACTGGCAAGAAGTGAGCTGACTTGGTTAATCTATTAATAATAAACCATATTGAATCATGGCCTCTTGAAGTTCTTAGCAATCCAACCACAAAACCTATAGTCACTCTATCCCATTTCCATTCTGGCAATGACAACTGTTGAAGTAATCTCGAAGGCTTTTGATGCTCGAACTTAACTTGTGGACAACTTAGACATTTAGCTACATATTCTGCGACATCTATTTTCATTCCACTCCACCAATAAGAACCCTTGATGTCATGGTATATCTTTGTTGCACCCGGATACACACTGTAGCTAGAATAATGAGCTTCCTTGAGAATCACATCTCTCAATCCATCCATAGCTGGAACACATAATCTATTGCCCAGTCTCAGTACACCAACAACCATGGCAAAGCCTGAAGCTCTCTTTGTTCCCACATCGTTCTTTAGCTTTACCAACTGAGGATCCTTATCTTGCGCTTCTCTTATTTGATCAATAAGTACTGGTTTAACTTGAAAATAAGCCAGAAGCACACCCACATTTGTTAGATCCAATCTAATCCCCATATCATGCAAACTTTGCACCTTTCTCACTAGAGATCTCCTACTAACTTGGATATGAGATAAACTTCCCAAAGATTTTCTACTCGAGGCATCCGCACCTACATTAGATTTTCCTGGATGATACAATATTTCATAGTTATAATCCTTAAGCAATTCAACCCACCTTCTTTACTTAAGGTTAAGATCTTTCTGCTGAAATATATATTTCAAGCTCTTATAATCTGTGAAGATCTCACACTTCTCTCCATACAGGTAGTGTCTCCATATCTTTAATGCAAATATAACTGCAGCCATCTCAAGATCATGCGTAAGGTAATTTACTTCATGTTTCCTCAACTGTCTAAAAGCATAGGCTATTACCTTACCATGCTGTATAGGCACACAACCAAGCCCTACTCTCGATGTATCACAATACACTGTATATCCTCCTTCACCAGACGACAAAGCTAAGATAGGTGTCGTGGTGAGACAAGTTTTTAACTTATGGAAACTCTCTTCGCAAGCATCCGTCCATTGGAATTTCACTTGCTTTTGAGTAAGCTTGGTCAAATGTGCTGCAATCTTAGAAAAATCTTGCACAAACCTCCTATAATACCCTGCCAAACCCAAGAAAATTCTAACTTCGGAAACATTTATGGGTCTGGGCCAATTAAGGATTGCATCCACTTTCTTCGGATCAACTTTAAGTCCTTCCTTACTCACCACATACCCAAGAAAACAGACACTATCGAGCCAAAACTCACACTTGGAGAACTTGGTAAACAACTTATGCTTCTTCAAGGTCTGCAATACAATCCGAAAATGTTCTTCATGCTCTTCCTTGCTCCTAGAATATACAAAGATATCATCAATGAATACAATGATAAACTTGTCCAAAAATGGCCTGAACACCCTATTCATCAAGTCCATGAATGCGGTTGGTGCATTAGTCAATCCAAATGGCAACACTAAGAACTCATAGTATCCATATCTAGTCCGAAAAGCTGTCTTTGATATATCCTCATTCCGAATTCTCAACTGATGATAACCCGACCTCAAGTCTATTTTAGAGAAATAACTAGCACCTTGCAACTGGTCAAACAGATCATCTATCCTTGGTAAAGGATACTTGTTCTTGATGGTAACCTTGTTAAGCTGCCTATAGTTGATACATAATCTCATAGAACCATCCTTCTTCTTCACAAAGAGTACAGGTGCACCCCATGGTGAACTGCTAGGTCTAATGAATCCCTTGTCAAGCATATCCTGCAACTGGACTTTCAATTCTTTCAACTCAACCGGTGCCATACGGTAGGGAGGAATAGAAATCGGACTCGTGCCAGATAGCAACTCAATACCAAATTCTATCTCTCTATCCAGTGGCAACTCTGGTAATTCTTCAGGAAATATGTCTGAAAACTCACTAACTATTGGAATCTGCTCCATGTCTTTCACTTCCTTACGAGTATCCCGGACATAAGTTAAATACTCTTAGCAACCCTTTCTTAACAATCTTCTTGCCCCAATAGCAGATATTACATTATATGGTACTTCGCTCCTCTCCCCTTAAAATTCAAACTCCTCACCTGAAGTTGACTTGAAAACTATCTTCTTCCCATTACAATATATGGTAGCATAGTGCTTGGACAACCAGTCCATGCCCAAAATCACATCAAATTTTAATACAGGCAATTCAATCAAATCTACATTCAAGTTCTTGCCACCTATACTAACCACACATGAGGGATAAAAGTTTTGAACTTCAGTCTCTTCCTCTAAAGGAGTAGAAACAATAGGTCACATGCAATTTCTTAGCAAAACATGATGACACAAAAGAATGCGTAGCTCCTAAATCAAATAACACTCTAGCATGCAAAGCTTGGATCGAAAGAATACCTGTAACAACTGTGTTAGATGTTTGGGCCTCATGCTGTGCTAGAGCAAAAACTCTGCCTCTACTTCTACCCATGGGAATTGACCCCGAAGCCTGAGCCATATGCTGACCTGACCCTCTGCCAGCCTCTAAAGTCCTGCCCAAATTGCCTCGGCCTGCACCTGGCTGCTGACTAACACTCCTCTCCCTATTCATCTGAACTGTGGCCTGAGAAGCTTGAGGTCTATCTCCAAAGGATGGTTGTGGACAATTCTTGAGTAAATGACCTTGCTGTCCACACCTAAAGCATGCTCCTGACGCATAATGACAAGGGCCATTATGAAATTTACTACATATAGAACACAAAGGTCTAGGAGTCCTGAATGGTGCAAAGCTAGCTGAACCATGGCTCATATGAAAAGTGGGTCTAGGGGTAGTTCGACTCTGCTGTGGTCTCTCTGAAGGTCCTCTATACCCACTCATAGAAGATGACTGATGAGTCACTCCCATACTTTTCATCCCACTTTCTTATTTAGAAGAATTGTCTGCTTTAATTTTCTTCTTCTCAGCTCTTTAAGATTTAGCTTCCATCTCTCTATTCTCAATTACCCTAGCCTTATGCACCAGCTTAGAGTAAGAGTCAAACTCAAGAGCAGCTAGGAGTTTAAAAAATGGAGCCACTAATCCTCTGTGAAACCTTTGAATCCGTGCCATTTCTGTAGGCACTAAAGCTGGAGCAAATTTGCTTAACTAACTGAACTTTCTAGTGTACTCTGAAACACTCATACCAGGTGTCTGAACCAATCTTTCAAACTTTATAGATTTAGCTTCTCTCACGCTCTCTGGAAGAAATTCATTCAGCACCAATTCCTTGAATCTCTCCCAAGAAAGATCTCCATTTCCCCGAAGCATACCAGAAATACTTCTCTTGAACCAATTCTTGGCCTCAACTTTCATTAAATAGCCTACAAACTTTATAGCTCTTTTATAGGGAATCCGCAGAATCTGTACATTCTCTTCGATTTTTTTTAGGAAACCTGCCACCTCACCCCTATACTCTGAGGGCTTAAGCTTAAGAAATCTCTCGAATTATACCTCTTCCACTTGACGTACAGTGGGTGGTGGAACTGCTGGAGAAACAGGAATCTCTACAGCCTATACTGGAGGTACCTGCTGCTATCTTTGTTGAGCAATGAACTCAACTATCATTGTATAGTTCCTTAGCAGCTGTTTTAATTGTTGAGCCATATTAGCCACATCTACTGGTGGCACAGGAGGAACCTCATCTCCTCCATTTCTACCCACAGAACCTTCTTTAGAAGGTAAATCTCGTCTAGGACTACCTCGACCTCATCCTCTACCACGTCGTGGAGGCATCTCGATACTAATAAGAGAAACAAAGCAAACTTAGACTCAAAACATAAGATTAACGCAGATCTATACCAAAGGAATACACAACATTGACATGACATGAATCTTATGCTCCGTAGTTATCTTAACCAACACTTATACTATGGCTCATGCATATCTATCTATCTTCTATCTTAAGAATTATAAACCTATAGCTCTGATACCACCTTTGTCACACTGCAACTCTAGTGGTACGACGGTCCTAGGGCAAGGGTAGGCTTAAGGCCACCATAAACCCGTAAAACACTCATATCCTAATTCTCATACACAATATATATCTACATCATACATAATTATCATCATAAATACTCATTTCTATGATTCATGCAATCATCATTCATATATTTATATTTATCATCATATGATTTTCTCTTGTTCCTTACCGATCAAAAGATACATCCCACATTAATAAGGAACAAGGGGCAGTCCAATTATAACAATTCAAACATAAAAAATAATATCATCCTCAACATCTAACTATAAAGCTCTAGAGTATACTCCTCATACATACAATTCCATAATACAAACTAATGAATATATATCAAAATAATTACATAGAGTCTTTTTGGAGGAATGAATCAAGAAGCTCTATCTTCTATATTAGCCCCCTCTCGAGCTACACACTCACCTGAAATCCACAGAAGAGGAGTGATCCTTCAACTTAGTATGATATGAGCATGCAAAGTAAAGGTTAAGTCAAAAGAACATGGATATGAAAATATCATAAGGTTATGCTTACAAGAACATAAGTGCTCACAATAGAATAACACTGCTAAATCATATGATAGAACTACAGAGTGCATCAGTAGCCTTGCTACCTTATCACAATAGAGCGCATCAGTAGTCCTTGCTACCTTATCGCAAAATATATGCTTAGCCAGACATATGCCTAGAGCTCATGGTCCCCTCTAGGTGGAACACTGATAAAACCCCTATCAGTTAGGTTCCCAAAGAGCACAATGGACCAATGAATTTACTCTCATTAAAAAAAGTGTTCTATACACTTACATATCATGGGTCATATAGCTTGAATCTCACAAAGAATCATATTGGTCACAAGACCATCAACATATAATCATAAATCATTCAAGATAGCAAATAGGTTTCACATGAGCTTGGTCCAAGAAAAAATGACCAAGTTATTTACAACATATAAAGTGATTACATGGAATAATTTATCATTTGTTTGAGAACATCATGGGAATTTCCTTTAAGAGGTTAATAATACAATGTTTCATAATATGAGAATCATATATGAATATTAGGAAGAATTGAACAATCAATTTCAAAGAAACAATATGCATATACAATATTTATACTTACCTCAAGCAATTTATCTTTGTATTTCCCTCAATTACTTATACATTTAATAATCTCCTCTATTTCCTTGAGTTCTCTTTTCCTATGATAATTTTCTCAAATACTCAAAATTAGGGTTTCCTCAATTAATAGTACATAATATGGTTCCTTATAATTTTAACCATCTTATAGTCTTTATTATTGTTTCCTAACATTAATTTAATTCATATCTTAAAGAAAATCTAAAAATTAAGAACATACTTACTATTCACATCACTATTCATTAATTATGGTATCTTCCATATTAATGGAAATTAATAGCCTTAAATACTCATAATAGGTTCTATATAACTCATAAATAACTATTCTAACTACCAAAAATCTTAATCTAAAAAGAAAATAAAGTTTGGAGAAAATCACCTTATTTCCCTAAAATGAGTTCTTAAAGGATCTGAGCTTGAAAATGATGATCGAAGCCTTTAAATGTGATAATTTAATATTTAATGCATTAATTATGAGTATTAATGCATTAGAAAATAAATGGAACAGATTAGAGAGAGATAGGAGAAGAAATGAAGAATAAAGAAAGAAAAGAGGAAAAGTTATCGTGAGAAAATGACAACTGCTCTTCTTTTAAATAAGCTACTGCCTCACTAATACCCACTTCACCAAATTTTCACTTCGCCAATCCCACTTTACCAATCCCACTTCGCCAAATCCCACTTCCCCAGTCTCCACTTCGCCAGTCTCCACTTCGCCAATCTCACTTCGCCAAATTCCACTTCGGCAAATCCCACTTCACCAATCTCACTTCGGCAAATTCCACTTCGGCAAATCCTACTTCGCCAATGTCACACCCCAACTCCAGTGGTGCGACGGTCCTAGGGCAAGGGTAGGCTTAAGGCCACCATAAACTCATAGAACTCACGTATCCTGGATCTCATACACAATTTTATCAATTATAAACATCATCTAATATCATTTCATAATTCATATAAGCATAATCCATTTCTTTACTATATCATTTCATAATTTCCTCTTGTTCCTTACTGATCAAAGGATGTATCCCACATCACTAAGGAACAAGGCTAACCCAAAAATAACAAATTATTTATCAAAATATTATCATTCCCAATAACTAACTACGGAGCTCTAGAGTATACTTCCGATACATATTGAACCATAATAGCATACAATGATTATAGAAAATATCTCAAAATTATTACAATGAGGGCTTCTTGGAAAAAAATGAGTCAAGAAGCTTGATCTTCTCTACTAGCTCCTTCACGAGCTACACTATTACCTAAAATCCACAGAAGAGAAGTGGGCCTTCAACTCAGTAAGATATGAACATACGGTAAGAGAGAAATACATATTCATATATATATATATATATAATCCAAAAGAAATATATCAATTTCCAAGAACATGGATAAGAATCAGAATGTGGTTAGGCTTACAATGAAACAAAAGTGCTCACAATCGAATAACACTATCAAATAACATGGTAGAACTACATAGTACATTAGTAGCCATGCTACCTATCATATCAAAGCGCATCAGTAGTCCTTGCTACCTTATCGCAAATGTATGCTTGGCCAGACATATGCCTAGAGCTCGTGGTCCCCTCTAGGTGGAACACTGATAAAAACCCTATCAGCTGGGTTTCCAAAGTGCACAATGGACCAATAAATTTACTCTCATCGGGAAGAGCGTTCTATCCATAGGGTCATATAGTTTCATCTCATAAGAAACATATTGGTCACAAGACCATCAACATATATCATAATTTCAATCAATTTAATAAATAAGAAGCAAGTAGGAATCCTGTGAACTTGATCCAAGAAAGTTGACCAAGTCACTTACATTATATACATATATTTAGAAATCACATGTAATAGCTGAAAATTTTCAGTATAAGGGTATCATAGAATTATCTTTTCATGATCCGATAATACAATATCAAGCATATGAATTATGTAGGTAAACATTAAGAATATTTGGTCATATTATTTCAAGAAAGTAACAAACAAATGAAATGTTCATACTTACCTCTTACACAAATTTCTCTTGAATTTCCTTTAACAAATTGCTCAACTCCAAACTTCTCAATTTCCTTGATTTTCTCCTCCTAAGAAATTTTCCCAAATATTCAAAATTAGGGTTTTTCTTAATAATATTCAACATAATTTTTTAATAATTAACCATCTTAGAGTCTCTATTCTTAATTCCCATCCTCAATTTAATTTATCTCTTAAGGAAAAATTTGCATTTAATTCGAATTTACTGTTCATGTTACTGTTCATGACAGTATATTAATTCTAATTTCTCCAGCATTAATCACCATTAATAGCTTTAAAATATTTGTAATAAATTTCTTACACTCATAATTAATTATTCTAACTGTCAGACTTAATTAATCTAAAAGAATATGAAATTTGAAGAAATTTACCTTATTTCTGTAACACTGAATTTCTTGAAATATTATGCTTGAATCTGATAATTAATGCCTTGAAATATGCTAATCTAGAGATCTAATGCATTAATTTTGAGTATTAATTCCTTAAACAATAAATGGAACTGATCTGAGAAGAATAGAAGAATAACGAAGAAAAGAAGAAAGAAAATCGTGCAGAAAATCACCACTGGCCACTGGGTTAAATAGGCCATTGGCCAAAATCCCGCTCGCCAGCTCGCCTCGGCAATGCTACTTCGCCTAATCCAGATCGCCATTCCCACCTCACCAAACTGATCCGGCACTGCCACTTCGCATAACCAGCTTGCATGTGCTACCTCGCATATGCTGCCTCGCCAAACTCTCCTCCAAACTCTTCCTTGCATATTCCACCTCGGCAATGTCTCTTCGCCTCTTCGCCAACTCGCTTCGCCTATCTCCTTCTTCGCCAAACTCTGCTCGCAAACTGCCACTTCGCACATTCCCTCTTCGCATAATGCCACCTCGTCTTTCCTCTTCGCCTAACTCCACTTCGCATATGCTTCTTCGCCAATTGCCACTTTAGCAATCTCACCTCGCCACTTCGCTAGCTCGTATTGCCAGCTCGCAAAATGCCACATCTCATTTTGTTGGCTCGCCATAACTAGATCCTACTGAGCTAAAACTCTCCCTCGGCAACTTATACTTAATCAGCTCGCAAATGAGCTACACACATCCAAACTTCCTGATTCTTTTGCCACTAAAATTAGACATATAAAGGCTCTACATATCCAAAATTTAAATCACAATAGCAACTACACAGACCATGGTGACTCTCTGAATATCACTCAGACTTACTGCCCATAATCCATCTGAACAGGTCTGATAATTTCCATTCTCCACTGAGATATACTTATCCAAAATTCCTGAAATTTTACAGCCAACATCATTACACACAAAGTAACATTTCTCATGTTTACACCTTTGGCTTAAACTACTTCAGTCATTCCCAGAAAATTCAAACAGACACAAATTTCCTGCAGACACATCAAACCAGACCAGTCCTACTCGATGAGGCATAATTCTTCACACACATAGAATTTTACTAAGCCACTTTACAAAATTGAAGATGAAACATAAATCCACAACTTCTATATTTTACACTTTACCAAATTATTTCTTTAAGAGTATGCAATCAGCCTCACAAAATACTGCAACTAGAATTTCTGGATTTCTCAAACATTCTCATCCTTAATTAATTTAAATTCATCAAATACACAATAAATAAAATACAACAACAAGGGCAGATATTACAGCCAATCTCACTTCGCCAAATTCTACTTCGGAAAATCTCCCTTCCCTAATCTCCCTTCGCCAAATTCCACTTTGGCAAATCCTACTTCGCTAATCCTACTTTGCTAAATTCCACTTATCCAGCTCGATCAGCCTCAATCCACCTCGAAATCGAGGAGCCAACTCACACTACCTATTCTGCTGAGCTGAAAAACCTTCCTCGTCAACTCGCATTAAACTAGCTCGCAAATGAGTTACAGACATCCAAACTCCTCCATTATTTTTATCACTTAAAATAGACACTTAGGGGTCCAACATATCCAAAATTCAGGTCAAAAGGAGATCTACACAATTTATGGTGAATTTTTAAATTTCACCCTGACTTTACTCTCCAAGTACTATCCAAATAGATCTGATTAATTTACATCTCTCTTGAGCTACAATTATCCAATCTCCTTAAAATTTTACATCCATCTATATAACACATAAAGGAACATTTTTTATGTTTACACTTTTGACTCATTCAGCCTCTAACATTCTCAGAATAAACAAAAACTCTCAAACTTTCTGCAAGAAATAGTGAACTAGACAAATTCTGGTCGAGGAAGCATATCTCCTCACACATACAAAATTTTACAAAATAGTTCTACAAACTTAAAGATAAGATATAAATCTATAACTCTTATGTTTTACACTTTTCCAAATAATTCCTTTAAGATCATGAAAACTGACTCATCAGATCCTTCATGAATATAGATACTGAAATTCTCAAAACATTAATCTATTCACAATTATCTCAACAACATGCATATAAAAAAAAATTCAGGTATTACATTTCCCTACCTTTATATGTTTTCTCACTGAGTGCGTGACTTGCTCACTCCTTCAAAAATTCAATTTCTTTGTAGATATATAGTCTTCTTTTGGCAAGGTTTTTTTCTTTTCTTCCAAAGCTAAACTATGGTCTTAAGGGTAATTGTGAGAAATTTTCTTTGGAAGTATTTTGGTTGATTTTCAAATACTAGTCATAATGAATTTTATTTGATTTGTTATTATTGGTCAATAATATTTAAATAGTGATTTGATGGATATAAGTAATTGACTAAGTATTCAAATATAATTTCATAGGTTATAGGTATAGTATATGTTAAGCTTGTGAGGTTAGATTACGATCTAATTTTACGCCGATCATGACTCTCGGATTTGGGTCTGTCATGACTCACTTTTGGGTCGCAATGGTCATAGGGTACGGGTAGACCTATGTCACACCCCAATTCCAGTGGTGCGACGGTCCTAGGGCAAGGGTAGGCTTAAGGCCACCATAAACCCGTAGAACTCCCATATCCTAATTCTCATACACATTTATATCAAATATAATGTCATGCTATAGCATATTATAATCCATTCAAGCATAATTAATTTCTTTATTATACTATTTCATAATAATATTCTCTTGTTCCTTACTGATCAAAAGATACATCTCACATCACTAAGAAACAAGATTTACCCAAAAGATAACCATTCGTGCATCAACATACTATCATCCTCTAATGACTAACTACAGAGCTCTAGAGTATGCTTCGATTTCATATTGAGTCATAATACCATTCAGTAATTATACATAATCATATAACAAAAGATTTTACAACGAAAGCTTCTTGGATGAAAAGGGTCAAGAAGCTTGATCTTCTCG
>CANXYC010145325.1:0-26683 GCA_948193065.1 Aleurites moluccanus
AAAATATTTTTATTTTTTATTTGTTATTTTTTATTTTCAAATTTTTATTTTTTAAAAAATAAAATAAAAATATTTTTAAAAAATATTTTTATTTTTAAATTTGTCAAAAGTATGAAAATATATTTTTTAACCCTAAAAAAAAATTTTAGGGTAAAAATAAAATGTAATTAATTAAAATTAAAAAGTAAGGATATTTCTGTCTTTTTACTGCTCTTGTAGGGTTGACTAACGACAAAATTGGACGGAATGATGTAGTAGTATATTGTGACATTGGTCAGAGGGAGTTAATATATTTTTGAAAATTTAGGAGAAACTTAATGTATTGCATCATTTTACATGGAAAAATAATAATTAATCCTACAAAATATCAAATTTAAGTGATTTGATATAAATTAATTAATCAATATTAATTGGATAGAAATTAATTAATTAGTTAAATTTATATATAAAATATTAAAATTAAGTGACTTGATATAAATTAATTGATCAATATATTATTAATTAAATAAAAATTAATTAGTTAGTTAAATTTGTATATAGAACATCAGATTTATATGATTTAAATATAAATTAATTGATTAATATATTGTTAATTAGATAAAAATTAATGAGCCAGTAAATTTTATATATGAAATATCAAATTTAAATAATTTGAATATAAATTAATTGGTATCAAATGTTTTGCCTTTTATTATTAATAAATAATAAAATTAAAAAAATATTTTACTATTTTTGAAAAATATTTAAAAGAAAATTAAAAAATATTAAATGTTAAATATAATAATTAAATAACTTATTAGTGATTAATAATGTGTCTCATAAATAATTAATCTTATTAATTTACGAAAAATAATCTATTAAGGACCTATAAAATAGATATCTTTTAAGGTGTAAGATACACCGGATGCACTATAAAATAACCCTAAAAAAAAAAAGGTAATAATGTAACGTTGTTTAACTTTCTTTGCCTTTTGCGCACCTATCGATGCCTGGTGTCTAGGAGAAAGTTGAATCTCGACAGCCTTTGATGGGTGCTTTAAAATTTAAATCAAATACATTATAATCGAATAAAAAATGGAGCAAGTAGAATCTTGACAGCCTTGATTTTATATTAACAAGGCATAGCTTATTTAGCACCGACAAATGAATCTGAATCTTCTCAATTAAAATAATTTTATTAGTTTATAAAAAAAAAAAATTATTATTTATCTCATTTAAATTTTATTTTTTATATTATCTTATTAAATATGAGAGAACATTGGTCTAAAAAAATTTAAAAATATTTACAAAAATATATATAAAATAACAAAAAATTAATAATTTTACAATTGTAAAATATTCTTTTCAAGTATACAATATTCTTAACTAAAATCATAAAGATACATTGCAAACCAAAAATATAATCAAATAATAAATATATATTTTTTAAAATAATACATTTAAAATCGGACCCTCCTTCCAAATACTAAAAAAAAATACCATAAAGATACGTTATTTATTACATGACAACTTTTCATTTGGTTGGAATATGTATGGATCGACACAGCCGAAAAGTATTAAATGATGAGAACGTCTCCTCCTAACAATTTGCCCCTGGCCCCCATATTATTTCCGCTTAGGACCGCAACTACAAAGAAGTGACTCAATGCCTTTTACAGTAATTCATATCATTTATATTGTTTGATGTCTATTTTTTTATTATATTATATTATTTATGAAAAAATATTAATTATTAAAATATTTTAAAAAATAAAATAAAACATAAAAATATATATAAAATATGAGATGAAATATTAAATAAGATAAAAAATTCAAATTGTATTTTAAAAGAAGTGACTTAGCTTAATAATTTGGAAACAATTATTGCATGTCTTAGTAAGAGATCAAGGCACATCACCATGTAGTACTATTTTCATTTTTTTTTTTTCCATTCAATCACATTCAGTGTATAGGGATGACATTATTACCCGACCTGATGGATATCCATTATGACTCAATTTTAATGAGTCGGATTTTATCCGTCCCATTTATTAGTGATGTATATATGAATTTTATTTTTTAATCTGTCATGGGTTCATATCGTATACAAGATATATATATAATTATTCTATACTCGATCCATTATTATTATTATTATTAGTAGTAGTAGTAGTAGTAATAGTAGTAGTATAGAGAAAAACTCTCATTTTTACTTTCATTTCATCTGTATGTTGCCCCTCATTTCAAAGAGAGAAACCCTTATTCATCTCCTTCCATTAAATCTCTCTACTCCTTTCAAATTATCTTCATCTTCAAACACCCAAAGGAAGGTTGACGATTTTCTTCAGATCCCACAAGATTTCTTCTTCAAATGTGGGCACAACCCAACTTCACTGCTCACAAGTGTTCCTATAAATGGTTGTGTTCTTTTGGTAATACTCTTGCACGATTCGGACAAAGCTCTTTCACATCTCCATCTTCAATTCTTTAAAGAGAAAGATGAGAAATGGGAAAGCCCAAATGCTATAGAAACCTTGAAATGTGATGTGAAAATGACAAGGAAGGCTTGTGATGGCCAAGTGTTACTTTCCAACAATTGTAATGATCCAACGTTGAAATTGATAAACACAGATGTTGGGTTTTTTTTTTTTGCTCAACTTCATTTTGGTTATTACCCTTGTTATTTAGAATGATTCACATATGGAATTAATTTACAGTCTTTTTTAATTATACAAAATCATTTGTTTCTGTTTAGTTATATTTTGAAACATATTTCTGCTTGTTTTATCTCAGTCTGATAATCATTCATGTGCTTGATTTAGTTAATTTTGGTTTATTTATTAATGAGATTGAGCAATTCTTTGATGACTTATAGATCATATTTTGGCTGTTTTTGATATGAATCAATAAGATAGGCGGGTATATCAATTTTACCCGATCCGATCCATCCCCGACCCACCCTAAACCCGAAGCGGAGCGGGGTACGGGGCGAGTATATAATTTTCTTGGCGAGATGGGGTTGGATAATGAGAAATCTGCCCCATACCCGCCCTGCTACCATCCCTAACAGTATAGGTCCTATAGGACATTATAAAGTTTAAATTATATTATGTACACTATTTTTTTTTACTTTATTATTATATCTAAATTTTTAGAAAAATTTTAAAAATAACATTATGTATATTTTTTTTTCAAAAATGACCTCTCTTTTTTTGTAAATGCAATACATAATTCTAATCCCCACATTATTATTTTGTCCTTAGGTCAATGTCTGAATGTTTTTTTTCTATTTTTCGTGCTCACTCTTTCTCTCTCTTTTATTATCTTATATTTCTCTCTCTTCTCCTGTCATATATTTTCCTTGTCAAATCTAATAGTTTTGGTAAAAAAAAAAAAACCATTGTATATTCTCAAATTATTGCTCTCATTTGTAGATTATGCACTCTATATAGCACGAGTCAAGTTTCAAATCTCATCTCCTAGCATTATCAAGTTGCATATTACTTTAAGTTTATTTGCAAAAACCTGTTTATTTTTTTATTGGTGGTAGATATGAAGTTTAATAAGAATTAAATACGACTTATAGTGAGAGAATAAACATATTGAGCTACCATTGCACTTAGTTCTTTGTATTTGCACCCAACAACTCAAGTAAGTTATACAACTATATCTTGATATATTTGCTTTACTTTTGACCATATTTCGATATATTTTAACTTAAATTTGACTCATTTGGACTGATTTCGAATTACATTTGGCTTGTTTATTTTCTAAAATTCGTTTTAATTTTGACTTCATTTCAATTTAATTTATAAAATTGGACTTCGACCTTCTTTATACAATTGGAATTAATTTAGACTGAATTTAGATTTAATTTTGACATTTGCATATTTTCATTAAATGTTTAGACTTATTTTAATATAGCTATTATTAAATTTTGACTAACTTGTACTAATTATGATTTTATTATGACTAAATTATGAAATCAATTAAAAATCAGTTGAAGTATTGCTTGATGCTTGTGCCTTTTTTTATTTTAGGATTATCCTTGCTCTTATAGTATTTGTTGTTTTTGAACATGGGGGTGAATGGCTATCTAGTGTTTATGTGATAACCAAAGAACCCAAATTAATGACCATGCCAGCTTGTTGCAATTATGATATTCTATACAATATGGTATACAACAGGTTTTAGATTAAAAGCGGTATGAGTATTCATTGCAAATGAAGTATCCTATACAACTTACGAGAAAACAAGTGAACCTCATTTCAATTATTGATGATGAAACAATGAAAATTATCCTTGGTGAGTGTTCAAAGCTTTGATGAGGTCAACAATCACAGTGCAATTCGATCCACTACAAAGACCATGAGTGCCACCATTTGAGGAGAGTAATAATATTGCACAAGAGATAAAAACACCCAAAAAAAGTTTCAGATTTTAAGGAACAGTGTAATGAGATTTCATTGACCGATCCTACAACAAAAGTTGTTCCATTGACAGATCATACACCTAGTATTATTCCCGAGGTGATAGTTGAGACGTCTTCAAAAAGTATAGTTGAAAAAGTTGTATGTTAATATTTGTGCAATGTTTTGGAAGACATTCAACCATGCAAGGCAACTGTTTCAAAGGATCCTCAATACACATTGCCCACTAAGACCATATCCTAACGAATGCATTGGTTAAAGCTACAACATCTTTGTCCTCTAGCTCTTAAGTTTTGGTTGTGGTAGATCATATGTTTCGATCAAAGAAAGATATATAAAGAGTAACGAGTTTAATTGTTATTAATAAGGGCTTTGAATTCAGGGATTATAAGTCATCCAAGACACTTATAATATTAAAATACAATGCTAACATAGAATGTAATTTAGTTGTTGAGAGCAACTATGAAGCTGGGGTCAAATATATGGCGACTTATTTGCTTTAGTGATGTCTATCCATGCAATTCTTATTTTAATCATAAAGATCATCCTTAAGATACGAGCAAGCTTGTCTCTGAGTTAATTCAAGATATATATATATGGACACATGATTTTACACTTTATTGTGTATAACAAGAATTTTGCAAGTTCTAAAGAAAGTATCGAGCCATTTATAGAGCAACTAGGCTTCCCTGAACCTTCACAGCACTCCTGGGACATGGCATACTCATATTGAACTGAATGGGACTCACTGCGGACTTGAAAAACTCGAAAAACACCCAAAAAGCTTGGTGTCGCCAACTAAGCATGGAAAATCACCTAATTGTATATATTTTTGTCTTTTTGTTGGAGGCAAATCAACAAGGAAAGGAGATTTCACATGTTGAGAAGGAAAGCACACTCTCTTCTCAGCTTTCTCCATTGTCATATTGATATTTATGTCATTAGGATTTGGTATGATGATGTTTATGCCTTCTTCCATTAATATTGTCATACCCCAAATCCACCGGTGCAACGGTCCTAGAGCAAGGGTAGGCATAAGGTCACCGTACACCAGTAGAAACCTTAGCTGACCTGGATCAAATATACAACACATACTAGCATCATGCCAAACATCCATATCTTATTTAACTCGTCAACTTGATATGACATTTCCTCTTGTTCCTTACCGATCAAAAGATAATTCTAACATCAATATGGAATAAGGAAAAGTCTACAATGTCATCCATGGCAACAAAAGAATAAGTAACATCACACACATCTACGGAGCTTTTAAGAGTATCATTTTCATAGATATGAATACATATATATATAATTCAACTATTATCCAAAAATATTACATAAAGGAGTTGTCTTGTGGAGAAGGAAATCAAGAAACTCTATTTTCAGGATTAATTCTCTCTCGAGCTAAGCTAGAACTTGAAATCCACAGAAGAGTGATAAGCTTTCAACTTAGTAAGATGTGAACAATTAGAATGGATAACATATATAGAATACTTAAATAGTAAATCTTGAACATGTACCAAGGTACTAGAAAGAAATCTTAACATACATATTAATATCATAAATGCTTACAAAGGGTAGCACTATCCAATCATTTCATAATACATATATGAATATCAAATCATGATTCTTTTTAAAAATATAAATGCCCATAAAGAATGACATTATCAAATAAACATAACATAGAACTTATATCATATCATAATGTTTGGGTAGCCTTGCTACCTTCACGTGGCACATATGCTTGCGCAGGTGTATGCCTAGAGCTTGTGATCCCCTCTAAGTGGAACACTAATACTATACCTTATCAACCAGGTTTCCTCTGTAAACATTGGACCAATGAATTAACTCTCATTGGGAAAAATGTTCTATAATGTATGTTCCGTGATATACATATCATGTATTGGCTCAATAGTAATTAAAAGTGATCAAGAGATCACAACATATGAATAACATATCATATTATGCATAACAAAGGCTTATTAATGAACTTGGTCCAAGGAAAATAACCAAGTCATTATAACATTCAAAGATTCTATTTAAGGAGGGTTTCAATAAATTGAATTCATAATTAACATTTACATATATATGAATATAATATACTTTAGCAAAAATTCTCATATGGAGAATTATATACATGAAACGAAATTCACACTTACTTCTTAGCACTAAAAAACTTTTTAGTCAAACTCAACTCTTGCTCAAATCCAAAAGATCTTTAATTCCTTAAGTTCTCTTCTCCTAAATAAAAATCCCCAAAATTCCAAAATTTAGGGTTTTCTCAAAACAATCACATAAAATAATTCTCCATAAATTCTAAGCTTCTTAGAGTCTTTATAAATAAATTCTAGTATTAATTTAACTATTAATAGATGATAAATAATAGTTATAGAGAAAATCTATTATTCATAACACTATTCATCTAAAAATCATAAATCCTCATACTACTAAATCTAACCATAATTATTAGCCATTAATGCTCACAAAAGATCACCCACAACTTAAAAATAACTATTCTAGCTAACAAAAAACTTAATTCAAACTAGAGATAAGATTTGAAAAAATTACCTTATTTTCTCCTCCAAAGAAATTTTGAAGAATTTGGCTTGAATTGATGCTCTTATAGTCCTTAATTTGTATTTTCTAACATTAATAAGGCTTAATTGGAGTATTAAAACCTTAGAAATGAAGAAAAATGGTTTATGGTTGAGAGAAATAGGAAATGGAAAAGAAGAGAGAAGAAAGAAAGAAAGAAAGAAAATAAAGTGGAGAAACTACTACCAAAAAAAATAAATCCCGAGTTTACTGTTCACGATACTGTTCATAGTTACTGTTTACGACAAAAGCTGAAAAAAAAATTATTTCTACAGTATATGCTAAACTAGCTCTATCTTGAGCTACAAAAGTTTAAATGCCTCGATTCTTCCTTCTACTCAAACTAGACATATAAGGCTATAACATATCCCAAATTCTTTCTTTAAAGTTTTGAACATAAATTTACAAAATTTTGCATAAACACAAACTCTGAAATTCAAATCAAAACAAACAAATCTCACTTCCAAAACAAACATTCCATTACAAATCTTATACACGTTATTACAAGAATTTCAGAATACATACAAGTAAAAGAAATCTCAGGTGTTACAAATATGTTGACGTTTATGGTTTCAGGATGGGAAGGAATGTCAAGTGTAGATAACACCAAGGATACATGTTGCTATGATTTAGAAGGGTATATTGTTGACACAATAGCTACATTGGACCCAATTGCTTTTGGTGGATTGGCAAAAGTTAATGTAATATCCAAAATTAACTTTACATCCTTACTCAGCAAGATTAGCTCAGAATGGATTAAAGCCTGCTGCTTCTCAATTTTTTCTAACTTTTCCTTATGTTGTAATTATACTTCTTCCATTTTTTCTAATCTTAACTTCTGCTACAAATGTTGATCCATAACTAGATCAACCTTTCCTTCTGCTCTTGTCAGATCAACTATAACAATTTGTTAATAGGGCCCATTATATTATCCTGTGTTGTGGCAATAGTAGCAAGAGGGGGATAAACTGATTTTGAATCGAACGCATGAGACTCTTATTGAAAGATAATAGTTACTATAGATTCTGGTTGGGGGTGGGATTCTCCTTGGGGTGGTATGGAGGGAAAACCACCTAATATAAGTTTTTGAAGGATGACCTTTTCTTCATTTGTCGAAGACATTATATTTGTTATCAGATTTTGCACGAGGAAATAATATATTACATATTCTTAGGATATTTTGACTAAAATTGTAGCTATTTTGACTGAATTTCGAGTCCATTAAATAGTCAAATTTTAGACAGAATACTTTTGAAATTAGTCGAAACTAATTATCAATAAGCAAAGTGTTAAACATTATAAATAAGCAGTCAAAACTAGAAAATAAATAGTCGAAATTGGTATAGAATAGTAAAAAATAACTTTACGTGAAAAAAAATTTCCTTGAGATGATCGAAGCGCAATTTCTGATTCAAAGACGAAGTCTAATTCTTTATTCTTGGAAACACCTTCGATTGTATAAAGTGGCAAATACCATTAATTTGAAACAAAGGTATATTTTCCATTACCCAAACTTTGCAAAATGGATACAAATTCTCATACTATTAATAATCGAATGGGTAAAGGAACTTATAAAGGCTTCCTTACACAAAATGCATATAGGAACCCATATAATGAGTAGGTTCCAGTTGTACTATCATTACAGATTTTGATGGCACTATAGAGTGTCTTCTTCGTGTGATCATACACAAAACTACCCCATTTGAATGAATCCCAAGACTTAAAGTTATCAGCAAGAGCCCATATTTTATCATCCACCCTCAAAGAATGTCAAAACTATTTTGACAATCTCTTCATCATCTAAATTCGCAAAAAAAAAAAAAAAAAAAAAAAAAAAAAAAAAAAAATTAAAAAAAAAAAAAAAAAAAAAAAAATAAAATAGTTTATTTTAAAAAAAAAAAAAAAACAAAAACAAAAAAAAAAAAAAAAAAAAAAAAAAAAAAAAAAAATCCTTGAAACAACAAATAACAACTTTCATTTTAATGGGCCTTCCATACCAATTAATTATCTCAAGAGTCTTGATGTTTCCTCGGGGAAGGCATTATCATAATCTCCAAAGGGCAGCCCTGTCACTAAAGCGAACTCTATCTGTCCAAACTTTACCCTTATCCCACCAATGTTGAACAAAGAAATCCCAATGATTAAAGTGCTATGGAGAAATCAGTTGATGAAAGAGTGTACGTGGGAAGGCGAGCAGGACATGAGGAATAGATATCTCTTCCTGTTCCATCAGTGATGTTTATAGATGTATGTGTATTTAAATTCGATGATGAATTTTTTTTTAAAGAGGGTAGAATGTAATACCCTATAAATACATAACATATTTTTGTGAAATAAGTTATCAGTATATGGTTTGAAATTATCGAAATGACTTATGATAATTTTGAAAACTCAGTTAGAGTGAAAACGAGAAACTTTTTATGAAATTGTCGGTACCGATATCGCTGCCGCAAAAATAGCAATACGGTCGACGGATGAATTTCTGATTTTAGTTTGAGGGTAAATGATAATGTATATGCATGTGTAAATACAGTAAAAAGAAAGATGAGAAAAATATTTAAGATCACTGATAAAGTAAGCGATGACAAAACTGTAAATAAAGGGAACTTTAGGGGAATAGTAGAATTTCGACAGTCTGAGTTTCAGAATAGCTCTGAAACTATTTTTATTAATAAGTATTAATAAAAATAATATGTTTGAATATTCACTTTGAAATTCAATTCCCGACGAAATTGTTGGAATAAATAACCGAGCGAAAATGTGGCAAAAGCGTAATTTAAGGAAAGTTGAAGGACCAAAAATGAAATTTGCCAAATGTGACTTACTATATAAGCCACACTTAGCATTTTTTTTGTCCATTTTCTCTTCTTCATCAGTGAGTTCCATTTCAACTTTCCATTTGATTTTTCTTTCATTTTGTGAAGAGAAAGTGTTGGAAACTTGAAATAAACACTAAATAATCTATCCTCCATCAAATTAAAACATAGAAAATTAAGAAAATTTCAAAAACACCATACTTGGAGATTTCGGCCAAATGAAGACTTTGAGTATAATGTTCATTTGTTGATTTTATGGTTTAATTAGGGTTAATTGATGTTAGTTAGATTGGGTAATTGGTTTAATTGCATCAATTGATGCATGAAGTAATTTTGTCCAATTTCTAAACCCTAACCCTAAGTTGTATGGATGGATTTTATGTAAATGAGTTAGGATGTGTAATTTGAGTATAGAATAAGTCAATTGGATGTTTATTGGTGATTAATTGATGTTCACATTATTATAGAAAATTCAATTGAAGAAAGTTGCCAAATTTGCCTACTTTGAAGAATTTGAGGAATTTGGTGGCAAAACAATTTTACTAGGTGATTTGGAGTGATAGGTGAGTTTAATATGCATCATTTGTTATGCCTAAATTGTTAGAATGACAATTGGATTCCAAGTGTGAAATCCACTTTTTGGCCGAACCCAATTTAGGGCAAATTGCTTAATTTTTGTGCTTGGATTTTGGACTTGTTTTTCATGCCTAATTGATTCAATTGTTGAAAATTATTGAGTTGTGTTTGTTGCCTATGGAATTGCTTTCATGTGTATGTATGTTGATAATTGAGGTAATGTCAATGTTGCACCAAAACCATGCCAAAAATCCGTAGGCCAACCAATTTGAATGCCACCATTGCCAGCGACAATGGTATGCCGATTGCATCAACTTTTTGGCTCAAATGACTAATTTATGTTTGTTCCTATTATTGGTTGCTAGACCTTTAGTCATCGTTTAATCGATTATTATTGATGTCTTATTGACTTTATGTTCATTAAATTGATTACTAATGAGTTATTGATACTTGTCGATGCCATTTGTTTGAAATGGTATCTATTGATGTGTTTATTGCTTATATTAATTCTGAGGTGATTTGACAGAGCTGCCGTTCCGACAGGGTAGTAAGTTCATACTGTCGGCTTTGTATACAATGTATTGTTATAGTACCCTGTACTAGTAAGGGATGTCCTAGTCATAGGATCCGTACAGTCTTATGTTATATATTTATATATACTTGATTTGTGCTTGACACATTTCTATGCATTTTATGGCTCTATATCTATCATTTTCATCTTATCCATGTGATATTGATTCTATTGATATGATTGTTCATTTGCAGTCATATTCTGTGATTGCTTATGTATTACAGAATTCTGAGCAGACTGATATTATTATTTTATCTGCCTATTGTTTATTGACATTCTATTACTTGTCATTAGTCGATGCATATTAGATTCACTGAGTATTATATATACTTATCCTCTTACTGTTTACCCTCTCAAATGCAGAGTAGGAGGCAGATATCTCAACTTTTGACTCTTTGTGGATTCTGCAGTGATTTAGCAGTGTAATTATATTAAACACTGAATATTTTTGTATATTCATATCCTAGCTACTCCATGGGTTTTGTACGGTATAGTTAGTGTATGAACATGTATGTATGGGAATATTTGAGATTATTAATGATATGATTACGGAATTTATAGAAAGTTACAGAATGAATAACAGAGTGATAGAATGAATAGTGGTTATGTGAGTGAATGGTTATATATATTGTTATTGATTGATGATGGGTATATATGTTTCCGCTGAGATATTGTGAGTGATTGCATTGTAGTGATTGTTGGGTTCTACGAGTGCCGGTCTATTCGACATCTCCCGTACCCTAGGACCAACGTGGCTCGATTTAGAATTGGGTCGTGACAGAGGTGGTATCAGAGTACTAGGTTGCCGATATCAGAGCGCTAGGTTGCCGATATCAGAGCTCTGTATTTATAGATAACAGAGTATAGGTTATAAATGAAAAGTAACTAAGTACAATATGAGTAGAGTTAAGGGAACCATGGAGCATAGGAATTCTTGTATCATCTTTTGTTGCATTCGTCAAATATGTATAAGTATTTTACATATCTATAATATACTGAGATGTCTGACGATGGAGACAGAGATACCAAAGAGGTAGAGGTAGCCTCTAATGAGTCCCTGGTCAGGGAAGTTTATGTTTCTGAGGGACCGTCTAGATCTCGACGGACTATAGGGGATACAGAGAGGAGTGATGACCCCTGGAGATATGAGATGATGAGGGGAATGATGGAAATTAGTAGGGAGCTAGCAGAATTGAGGCGGGAACGATAAAATGTACCGCCACCTCCAGTACCAGCTGCAGTGACACCCCCTGTTGCACTTGCTGTAGTACCTGTTGCTCAAGCTCCTGTACAGCCAGCTGTGGTTCTTGGAGAGCCTGTTATTAACAGATGCCCCTTGTAGGGTAGTCAGCAGCCATCTTCTATGGTGTCTCAGCCTACAGTACAGATGAGTCAGAATGTTGCCAGAGAGGTTCCTAGTAGAGGCAGAGGCAGAGGACAGACATCTAGCAGCAGATAGGCCCCAGCAGATAGAGGCCAGGGGAGAGTGTTTACTGTGAACGCTCAGGAGTCACAAAGATTTGGCAATGTGGTTACAGGTACTATTTTGATACAAAATGAGATTGTTGATGCCTTGTTTGATTCTGGTGCCACACACTCATTTGTTTCACCACAGTTTGTACCTAAATTGAATAAAGAGAGACAGTTATTGAATGTGCCTATATTGATAGCTTCACCTATGGGAGAGAGTGTAGAAGTTGATTATTATTACCTTGCTTGTGCGATAGAGATTGATGATAACATTCTGCTTGCTAATTTGATTGAATTGCCTGTGTTAGAGCTAGATGTGATCCTTGGTACGGATTAGCTAACTACACACCGTGCAGTTATTGATTGTAATAGAAAGAGGGTTAGATTCTAGCCTGAGAGGCAGCCTGAATTTGAATTCCTGGGTGATCAACGGGATTTCGAAATTAGTTTTGTTTCTGCTATCCAGGCTAAAAGGATGATAGGGAAATGTTGTTCATCCTACTTGGCCCATGTGATTGATGTGCAGAAAATTTTTGTAGATATTGATCAAATATCAGTGGTTCGGGAATTCTTTGATATTTTTCCTGAAGAATTGTCAGGATTGCCCCCAGATAGGGAGATAGAGTTTGAGATTGAGGTGTATTCAGGCACCGATCTGATATTCATTCCTCCATATAGGATGGCACCAGCACAGTTGAAAAAATTAAAGGTGTAGTTACAGGAGTTATTGGATAGAGGATTTATTAGACCGAGTATTTTCCCGTAGGGTGCTCCAGTCTTGTTTATGAAAAAGAAGGATAGCTCATTGAGAATGTACATCGATTATAGACAGCTGAACAAGATGACAGTGAAGAATAAATATCTGTTGCCACAGATTGATGATCTGTTTGATCAATTGCAGGGTGCCAGTCATTTCTCTAAGATTGACTTGAGATCTGGGTATCACTAAGACTGCTTTCAGGACCCGGTATGGACATTATGAGTTTCTAGTGTTGCCATTTGGGTTGACTAATGTACCTGCTATATTTATAGATTTGATGAATAAGGTGTTCAGGCCATTCTTGTATATGTTTGTCATAGTGTTCATTGATGACATCCTTATTTATTCCAGGAGTGAGGAGGAGCATACATAGCATCTGTGGTTTGTATTGAAGACACTTCGTGAGCATCAGTTGTATGCTAAGTTGTCTAAATACCAGTTCTGGCGAACAAAAGTGTATTTCCTTAGTCATGTGATTGGTGAGGAGGGTATTATGGTAGATCCTCAGAAGGTTAAAGCAGTTGCAAATTGGCCTCAGCCTTCTAGTGTTTCATAGATCTGTAGTTTCCTTTGGTTTGGTAGGATTCTATAAGAGGTTTGTGAAGGATTTCTCCAGAATTGCCACTCCGTTGACTAAGCTGACTCGGAAGCAAGAGAGATATATATTGACGGATGAGTGTGAGAGCAGTTTTCAGACTTTGAAGTCTTGCCTCATGAGTGCTCCAGTGTTAGCATTGCCATTAGAGGATGAGAAGTATACAGTGTATTGTGATGCTTCTCGAATTGGATTGGGATGAATTTTGATGCAGCTTCGGAGAGTGATTGCCTATGCTTCTCGTCAATTAAAGAAGCATGAGGGAAACTATCCAACACATGATTTAAAGATGGCAGTTGTAGTGTTTGCATTGAAGATATGGAGACATTATTTGTATGGGTCTAAATGTGAGATATATACTGATCATAAGAGTTTGTAGTATATACTTCAGCAAAATGATCTGAACCTCCAACAACGTAGATGGGTTGAGTTGCTAAAGGATTATGATTGTGAGATCCTTTAACATCCGGGCAAAGCTAATGTAGTAGCTGATGCATTGAGCCGAAAATCTATGGGCAGTCTACATCACATCTTGGTTGTCAGGAGACCTTTGATCCGTGATATGCAGGAGTTAGCTGTTATGGGTGTAGAGTTGGATTTGGGATCCCTGGATCGAAACTAAGCTCTAATAGCCCAATTTCGGGTTAAGCCACTATTGATTGATGATATTAAGATGGCACAAGATAGGGATCCGTATCTATTGAAGCTGAAGGGTGATGTTTTGAATGGTAAGGCAACAAAGTTCACAGTAGAGAATGATGTACTGAAATGTAGGAATCGGATATGTGTACCGGACATTGATGGGCTACGAGATCAAATTATGAGAGAGGCTCATTATTCATTGTATAGTGTACATCCTGGGATTACCAAGATGTACCATGATTTGAGAGATGTGTATTGGTGGTCTGGTATGAAGAGGGATGTGGCTCGATTTGTTTCTACATGTTTAGCCTGTCAGCAGGTTAAGTTTGAGCATCAGAAGTCGTCTGGCTTACTTCAGGAGATAGAGTTGCCTAAGTGGAAATGGGAGCAGATTACTATGGATTTTATAATCAATTTACCGAGGACTACACGGGGTTATGACTCCATATGGGTTATTAAAGATCGATTGATGAAGTTTGCTCATTTCCTGAAAGTTAAGACTACTTACTCTGCAGCTCAGTATGCACAATTATATATGGACAAGATAGTTCGGCTTCATGGAGTGCCAGTGATGATTATATCGGATAAGGGTACGCAGTTTACCTCTCATTTTTGGCAGAAGTTCCAGGAAGCTATGGTTACCCAGTTAAGGTTCAGTACAACTTTCCATCCACAGACCAATGGACAGTCAAAGAGGACCATCTAGACTTTAGAGGATATGTTGAAATTATGTGTTCTAAATTTCAAAGGTAACTGGGATCAGTATCTACCACTGATTGAGTTTTCCTACAACAATAGTTACCATTCTTCTATTGGAATGGCTCCATATGAAGCATTGTATGGTACGAAATGCAGATCTTCAGTATGTTGGGTGGAACCAAAAGAGAAACAGATAGAGGGACCAAAGTTGATAAAGGAAATGATGGAAAAGGTTCCTATCATTAGAGATCGAATAAGGACCGCTTTCAGTATACAGAAGAGTTATGCTGATCAGAGGCGGAAGGATGTGCATTTTACAGTTGGTGACCATGTCTTTCTTAAGATCTCACCGATGAGAGGTGTTATGAGATTTGGGAAGAAAGGGAAGCTGTCACCAAGATTTGTAGGCCCATTTGAGATACTTGACAAGATTGGCAATGTGGCTTACAGATTGGTTCTTCCACCAAATTTGAGCCATGTTCATCCAGTGTTCCATATTTCCATGCTGAGGAAATATGTTTCTGATCCATTGCATATATTGGAGGTACAGGATATTGGGGTTAATGAAGACTTGTCATTTGAGGAGCAACCAGTGAAAATTGTAGATAGACAAGTCAGACAACTGAGAAACAAAGAAATCCCAGTGATTAAAGTGATATGGAGAAATCAGTTGATGGAAGAGTGTATGTGGGACGGCGAGCATGATATGAGGGACAACTATCCCTTCCTGTTTCATTAGTGATGTTTATAGATGTATGTGTATTTAAATTCGAGGACGAATTTTTTTTTAAAGAGGGTAAAATGTAATACCCTATAAATGCATAACATGTTTTTGTGAAATAAATTCTCAGTATATGGTTTGAAATTATCAAAATGACTTATGATAATTTTGAAAACTCAGTTAGAGCTAAAACGAGAAACTTTTTCAAAAATTTCCGGTACCGATATCGCTGTTGCAAAATTAGCAGTACGGTCGATGGATGAATTTCTGATTTTAGTTTGAGGGTAAATGATAATGTATATGCATGTGTAAATACAGTAAAAAGAAAGATGATAAAAATGTTTAAGATCACTGATAAAGTAAGCGATGACAAAACCGTAAATAAAAGAAACTTTAGGGGAATAATAAAATTTCGACAGTCTGAGTTTCAGAACGGCTCTGAAATTATTTTTATTAATAAGTATTAATAAAAAAAGATGTTTGAATATTCACTTTGAAATTCAATTCCCGATGAAATTGTCAGAATAAATAACCGAGCAAAAATGTGGCAAAAGCGTAATTTAAGAAAAGTTGAAGGACCAAAAGTGAAATTTGCCAAATGTGACTTACTATATAAGCCACACTTAGCATTTTTTTGGCTCATTTTCTTCCGTGAGTTCCATTTCAACTTTCCATTTGATTTTTCTTTCATTTTGTGAAGAGAAAGTGTTGGAAACTTGAAATAAACACTAAGTAATCCATTCTCCATCAAATTAAACCATAGAAAATCAAGAAAATTTCAAGAACACCATACTTGGAGATTTCGGACAAATGAAGAATTTGAGGTATAATGTTCATTTGTTTGATTTTATGGTTTAATTAGGGTTAATTGATGTTAGTTAGATTGGGTAATTGGTTTGATTGCATCAATTAATGCATTAAGCAATTTTGCCCAATTTCTAACCCTAACCCTAAGTTGTATGGATGGATTTTGTGTAAATGAGTGAGGATGTGTAATTTGAGTATATAATAAGTCAATTGGATGTTTATTGGTGATTAATTGATGTTCACATTGTTGTAGAAAATTCAATTGATGAAAGTTGTCAAATTTGCCTACTTTAAAGAATTTGAGGAATTTGGTGGCAAGACAATTTTGCTAGTGATTTAGAGTACTAGGTGAGTTTAATATGCATCATTTGTTATGCCTAAATTGTTAGAATGACAATTAGAATCGATGTGTGAAATCCACTTTTTGGCCGAACCCAATTTAGGGCAAATTGCCTAATTTTTGTGCTTGATTTTTGGACTTGTTTTCCATGTTTAATTGATTCAATTGTTAAAGATTATTGAGTTGTGTTTGTTGCCTATGCAATTGCTTTCATGTGTATGTTTGTTGATAATTGGGGCAATGTCAATGTTGCACCAAAATCATACCAAAAATCCGTAGGCCAACTAATTTGAATGCCACCGTCGCCAGCGACAATGGCATACCAATTGTGTCAACTTTTTGGCCGCAAATGACCAATTTATGTTTGTTCCCATTATTGGTTGCTAGACCTTTAGTTATCGTTTAATCGATTATTATTGATGTCTTATTGACTTTATGCTTATTAAATTGATCACTAATGAGTTATTGATACTTGTCGATGCCATTAGTTTGAAATGATATCTATTGTTGTGTTTATTGCTTCTATTGATTCTGAGGTGATTTGACAGAGTTGTCGTTCCGACAGGATAGTGAGTTCATGCTATCGGCTTTGTATACAATGTATTGTTATAGTACCCTGTACTAGGAAGGGATGTCCTAGTCATAAGACTTGTACAATCTTATGTTATATATTTATATATACTTGATTTGTGCTTGACACATCTCTATGCGTTTCATGGCTCTATATCTATCATTTCCATCTTATCCATGTGTTATTGATTCTATTGATATGATTGTTCATTTACAGTCATATTCTGTGATTGCTTCTATATTACAAAATTATGAGCAGACTGATATTATTATTTCATCTACCTATTATTTATTGACATTCTATTACCTATCATTGGTCGATGCATATTAGATTCACTAAGTATCATATATACTCACCCTCTCACTTTTTACCCTTTCAGGTGCAGAGTAGGAGGCATATATCCCAGCTTTTGATTCTCTGTAGATTCTGCAATGATTTAGCAGTGTAATTATATTAAACACTGAATATTTTTATATGTTCATATCCTAGCTGCTCCATGGGTTTTGTATGGTATAGTTAGTGTATGTATGGAAATATATGTTTTCACTGTGATATTGTGAATGATTGCATTGTAGTGATTGTAGGGTTCTACGGGTGCCGGTCGCCTCGGTATCTCCCGCACCCTAGGACCGTCGTGGCTCGATCCAGAATCGAGTCGTGATAGTATTGCTATCCATTTCCTTGGAACCAACTTTCTATTTTAGTATAAACCTATTATTCTGGAAATGTGCTTGATTATAAGAATTCTTGTTATAACTATTGTATCTTGAACCTAATATGTGTATAGTCAGGACGCATTCCCTATGAGAGAAAAATAATAGGACTGTATATACCAGTGACTCGACTGATAGAGTCAAAGTATCAGGGTCCTTCCTAAAAGGAATAAAGTTTCTTTGGGCGTGTGTTAGTGCAAACACATGTATTCTGTACTGAGATCGTAGTACTTATGTTCTGTTATGGATGTAGTTAGATTCCTGTTCTATTTCTGTTGTTCTGACATTTACATTGGTTACACACACATACACACACACATATATATATGTATGTATGTATGTATGTATGTATGTATCTATGATGTGTCATTCTTTGTAGGCACTTCTGACTTTTAAACTCTAAATTCTTTATTTTGATATTCAATTTCTGATTCTATTTTTGAATATTTGCATATATTCTAACCTCGGTATTTTGAAATTTATTTGTGATATATGTGTATAAAAATAGCATTCAAACCTTTGATATGATTCTAAACCTCGGGTATGGTATATGTATAATTCATTGAGTTGAAGGTTCACCCTCATTCTATTGTGATTTTTGGGTGTTAGAATAATCAATCCAGAGACCATAGATAGAGCTTTTTGACTTCTTTCTCTAAGAAACTATTTGACAGTATAGATTTTATTTATTTTGGATATATTTTGTTATTATTTTGAGATGTAATCTTCTTAGAGCTCTATAATAGTTGAATGGTTGTAATATTTTTTTGGATTATCACTCGTTCATTTTGGATAGAGGACCTTATTTGCTTTTGATTATAGTGAATGAGTTGATTATATTTGATGGTTATATCACAAGATTATGTTATACTGGTTGATGATGTTTATAATTTGGATTTGTGGATGGATATAGATATTGTTTTGTTATTGCCACAGGTTAGGTTGGTGTGTTATATGATTTTATTTTATGGCTTTAAGCTTACATATGCCCTAGGACCATCGCGTTTCGGTTTTGGGATGTGACAAAGGTGGTGTCAGAGCTTAGGTTTAAAGTTATAGTTGATATATGGCTATGAGTGTCTGGTTAGGGGAATTATGGAGCATAAGAATTCTGTCTTGTCAATGTTTTATTATTGTTTGTTGTGAATCTGCATTTCTATCTGATCTAAATCTGAATTGTTTATTATGTTTTCAATTTTGATATGCCTCCTAGACGCGGTCGTGGTAGATGTAGAGAACGTGGTCATCTTAGGAGAGATGTTTCTTCTGAGAATGGTTATGTTGGCTAAATGGGGGATAATGAGGTTCCTCCAGCACCTCATTTGGATATGGCTCAGAGATTTGAGCAGTTGGAGCATAATTATGAGATGATAGTTGAGTATATTACTCAGCAGAGGCAACAAGCTCCTCTAGTATAGGTGTCTCCAGCTCCGCCACCATATGTAGTTCTAGTAACTCCTTCGGTTGTTCCTTCTCAGCCACCTTTGGTTCCGCGGGTCGAGGAATTATCTTTTAAGAAATTTCTGAAGCTCAAGCCAGTTGAGTATAAGGGTAAGGTAGACCATATTGAATTTTTGGAGGAAGTGGAAGATAAAGCACAGATTTTGAGAGTTCCTGATAAGAGAGATATGGAGTTTATAGGTCACCGTATAAAGGGTAATGCCCATGACTGGTTCAGAAGAAGTATTTATGGTTTACTTCTTGGTGATGGTGGGATCACTTAGGCTCATTTTAGGAAGCTAGTGATGAAGGAATTTCTTCCAAAATCAATTAGAGAGACGAGAGTCTTGGACTTTGAGAGGCTTGACATTCTCCTGACATGTTTGTATCAGAGTATTCTAAGAGGTTTAGCAATTTGAGCAAATTTGCTCCTGCTTTAGTGCCTAATGAGGCGACACGTATTCATCGAATCAGGAGGAGATTGTTGACCCCGATATTCAAGATTATGTCAGTACAAGAGTTTGATTCATTTTCCACGTTAATGGATAAGTCAAGGGTTATCGAGAACCGAGAGATGGAAACAAGGTCTGCTAGGAAGCAAAGGAAGAAAGCAAAGATTGGAGGTTCATCCAAATCAGGTATAGAGGAGAGTGAAGTGAAGAGTATGGGCATTTCTCTTTATACTACACCTATTGGTTATGAAGGTCAGTCAGACCGATCTCAGCAGAGACAAAGTACTTCAAGACATACTACACAGATGAGTTATGGTTCTTGTAGTTTAGCATCTCCTAGAAGTTCATCTCATCTTTGTCCTACATGTGGAAAGAACCATTCACACCAATGTTATAGGGAGACTGGTGTGTGTTTCAGATGTGGTCAGCTGGGCCACTTTATTAAGGATTGCTTCTAAGCATTTCATTCTGATAGACCTTAGGCTTTCCAGTCCACAGTTCAAATGAATAGGAGAGGAGGTGGTACTCAATATGGTAAAGGGGGTGTAGCTAGAGGCCAGGATATGGGTAGAAGTTTTGGTCAGACAATGGGGCAAACTTCGGGGTAGGCATCGATTAGCAAAGAGGCAGGGGGATAATTTTTGCATTGACCCAGTAGGAGTCTCAAGCCTTAAACACAGTTGTGATAGGTATTATCCCTATTCAAGCTTTGAATGCACGAGTTCTATTTGATTATGGTGCCACACATTCCTTTGTTTTTTCATGTTTTGCAAAGAAATTGTCTGTGTCAAATAAACTTATGGATTCTACATTGGTTGTGTCAACTCCTTCAGAGGAGGAGATAAAGGTGTATAAGGTTTATCCTTCTTGTTTAGTGAGCCTTAATGGCAAGAGTTTGGATGTAGATTTGGTTAAGCTGCCAGTGTTGGAGTTCGATGTGATCTTGGATATGGATTGGTTGTCCAAGTATTTTACTATTATTGATTGTAATAGGAAGAAGATTGTGTTCAAGCCACCTTTGGGAAAAGAGTTTGAGTTCCAAAGGGGAAAGGAGTGAGGCTCCTTATAATTTGATATCTACCATTTGGGCGAGGAGATTGTTAAAGAAAGGATGTCAAGAGTATTTGGTGTATGTCTGAGACTCGAAAAAAGACGTGAAGAATATTGATCATATTCCTATTGTGTATAAGTTTATGGATGTATTTCCAGAAGAATTGTCTGGTTTACCACCAGATAGAAAGACTGAGTTCAACATTGAAGTACTCTCAGGTACTAATCTGATATAGATACCTTTGTATCATATGGCCCCTAATGAATTAAAGGAATTAAAGTTACAATAACAACACTTATTGGATAAAAGGTTTATAGGCCTAGTAGTTCATCTTGGGGTGCTTCGGTGTTGTTGGTTAAGAAGAAGGACGGATCTATGAGATTATGTATCGATTACCGATAACTCAATAAAGTCACTATTCAAAATAAGTATCCGCTTTCTCGGATTGATGACTTGTTTGACCAGTTACATGGAGCGAGTTATTTCTCTAAGATTGAGTAGAGATCAGGTTATCATTTGTTGATGATCAAGGGGGAGGATGTGTTTAAGACTGCTTTTATAATCAGGTATGGTCACTATGAGCTTCTGGTTCTACCATTTGGGTTGACGAATGCACCAACTGCTTTTATGGATTTGATGAACAAGGTCTTCAAACCGTTCTTAGATAGGTTTATGATTGTATTCATTGATGACATATTAGTGTATTCCAAGAGTAAGGAAGAGCATGAAGAGCATTTGTGCATGGTTTTACACACTTTAAGAGAACATCAATTTTATGCTAAGTTTTCTAAGTGTGAATTCTGGCTTGATATAGTTGGCTTTCTAGCACTCGTGATTAATAGAGAAGGGATTTCTATAGATCCAAAGAAAGTTGATGCAGTTTTGGAATGGCATAGACCCATCAATATAACAAAAGTTAGGAGTTTCATGGGTCTAACAGGTTATTATCGAAGATTTGTTCAGGATTTCTCTAAGATAGTTGCTCCTTTGAGTAAGCTCACTCAGAAGCATGTGAAGTTTTAGTGGTCCGATGATTGTGAGGACATTTTTCACAATTTAAAGACTTATTAGACTACTACTCCAATTTTGGCACTACCTTTTGGTGAGGGTAGTTTTGTGGTTTATTGTGATGCTTCAAGAGTGGGACTTCATTGTGTTTTGATGCAAAATGATCAGGTAATAGCTTATGCTTCTCGTCATTAAGGAAACATGAGTTGAATTACCCAACCCATGATTTGGAGATGGCAGCAGTAGTGTTTCCTTTGAAGATTTAGAGGCACTACATATATGGTGAGAAGTGTGAGATCTACACGGATCACAAGAGTTTGAAGTATATCTTCCAAAAAAAATATTTGAACCTTAGGCAAAGGAAATGAATGGAATTGGTTAAGGATTTTTGTGAGATTCTATATCATCCGAGTAAGGCTAATATTGTAGTTGATGCCTTGAGTCGAAAATAGTTAGGGAGTTTGGCTCACATTCAGGTGAGTAGGGGATCGTTGATTAATGAATTTTAGAGTTTGAATGATTTGGGCATTCAGTTTGACTTGTCAGATGATGGAGCGTTGTTGGCTCATTTCCGAGTTAAACCATTATTGGTTTATCAAATTAAGGAAGCTCGAGATAGGGATCCTCATTTGATTAAGTTGAAAAGCGAAATGGAATAAGGGAAAGCTCTGGGATTCACCGAGATGGTGTATTGAGATATGTTAAACAGTTATGTGTTCCTGCCATGGATGATATGATTGACAAAGTATTGAAGAAAGCTCATTATGCTAGTTACAGTGTGCATCCAGGTGCGACTAAGATATATTATAATGTTAAGGAATCGTACTGCTGGTATGGCATAAAAAAGATATAATGGAATTTGTGGCCAAGTGCTTCACTTGTTAGTAAGTTAAGTTTGAGCATCAGAAACTCTCCGAGTTACTTCAGTAGTTACCTTTGCCAGAATGGAAATGGGAAAGAATAACTATGGATTTTGTGGTAGGTTTGCTAATGACTTCTAGTGGACATGACTCCATTTGGGTGATTATGGATAGGTTGACTAAGTCAGCTCATTTTTTGCCTGTAAAGACTACATATTCGGCTTCTAAGTATGCTCGGTTGTATATTGATGAGATTGTGAGATTGCATGGTGTTCCGATATCGATCATCTCTGATAGAGATACTCAGTTTACCTCAAGATTCTAGCAGAAGTTGCATGAGTAATTGGGTACTCGATTGAATTTTAGTACGACTTTTCATCTGTAGACCGATGGAAAATTAGAGAAGACCATCCAAACTCTAAAAGACATGTTAATGATATGTATTCTAGATTTTGGAAGGAATTAGGATAAGCACTTACCGTTGATCGAATTCGCTTACAATAATAGTTATCACTCTACGATCCAGATGGCACCATATGAGGCTCTATATGGGAGAAAGTGTAGATCCCATATCTTTTAGTATGAGATTGGAGAGAGGTTAATTGAAGGTCCCGATTTGATCTAATATACATCCGATAAAGTGCCTTTGATTCAAGAATGATTGAGAATCGCTTTTAGTCTTCAGAAGAGCTATGCCGATCCTAAGAGAAAGGATCTTCATTTTGTCATTGGTGATAAAGTCTTTTTGCAAATATCACCAATAAAAGGAGTCATGAGATTTGGGAAGAAAGGAAAGTTATCTCTGAAATTCATTGGACCTTTTGAGATTCTGGACAAGGTTGGAGATGTTTCGTTCCAATTGGTACTTCCACTAGATTTGGATAGTGTTCATTTGGTGTTTCATATATCTATGCTTCGTAAGTATATTTCGGATCCTTCGCATGTATTACAAGCACAACCTTTGGAGCTTAATTTAAACCTAACTTATGAAGATGTTCCTACAGCCATTGTTGATAGAATGGTTAAAAGACTTCAAAATATGGATATAACGATGGTGAAAGTTTTTTGAAAGAACCAATCGATGAAATAATACACTTGGGAGAGCGAGTTTAGTATATAGACTAAATATCCTCAATTGTTTTAAGATTTAGAGTGAGAGTTTTATAAAATTCAAGGACGAATTTTCTATTAAAAGGGAAGAATGTAATACCCTCTATCTGTATTGCTTGTGTTTTGTACTTTGATTGATTGTCTTTGAATGTATTTGTTTGACTTGTGAAAAATTTTGATTCTCTACTTTGTTCTGCTTTGTTTTTTGCTAGTTTAGTCTATTAGAATGTGATTTGTTAAGTATAGATAGCTCTTAGAGAGAGTTTCATATGTTAAGTTGTATTGGATAAGTTTTGGTTAAATTAGGTTGGAGAGATGTTGAGATATACTTAGTAGCCTTTATTCACAAGCGTGAAGCTTAACTTCATGGGTGTGAATCATATATTCAAGAGTGTGCAAAAGTTACTGTCTGAATTTTGAATTTTCATTAGATTATTTTTACGGGCGTGAGTCCTTCTTTCACAAGCGTGAAGTGTCAAGTTCTATATATATTTGTTCATTTGTCACTTATTCAAAAATTAAACCGTTTTCTCTTTCTTCTTTATTTCTCAACCACCAAACCCTAAATCCGTTCCATACGTGATTCTAGGACATTAATACCTACATTAATGCTTAATTTTAGAAGGGAAACACTTTGATAAAACTATTAAATCATCTCAAGTTCAAGATTTCTTCAATTTTTCATTTGTGGAGAAGGAGGTATTTTTCTTCATATTTCAATTTCTATAATGATTTAAAGTTATAAGTTGTTAGAATAGTTGTGTGTGAGTTATGAGGAGTATATTAAATACATTAATGGCTATAAATTTTGGTTGTTGGAAGAATTAGAGCAAATGATAAATAGTAACGTGAATAGTATCAATCTTCTATTCTTCCATAATCTTCTTAAGGAATGGTTAAATTAAGTTTAATAACTATCTAAATAAGTTTTAGAGTCTTTAATTACAAGAATTTGTTATGGATAATGTTGGGTAAGGAAAACCCTAAATTTATGAATTTATTGAAATGTGTTAGGTCTGAAGCTTTAAGGTGCTTTTGAGTTGATTTGGAGCTTAATAGAAGGTTTTGAACTTCGGTTTGGATTGTTGCTTTATGGAGGTGAGTTATGGATATGTGTTTTGTATGTATTTGTATATACATAAATATGATTCTTTCGTTAATATTCATTCTGAATATATATATATGAAATTGTTAAGTTGATAATCCTTGAACCAATGATATTTGTTATAAATATATTTTTGTTTCCTTTGCTATATTTTAGAGTTAGTATTATTATCCATTTCGTTGGAACCAACTCTCTATTTTAGTATAAACCTATTATTCTGGAAATGTGCTTGATTATAGGAGTCCTTGTTATAACTATTGTATCTTAAATCTAATATGTGTATAGTCAGAATGCCTTCCCTATGAGAGAAAAATTTTAGGACTGTGTGCACCAGTGACTCGACTGATAGAGTCATGTATGTATCTGTGATGTGTCATTTTTTGTAGGCACTTCTGACTTTTGAACTCTAAACTCTTTATTCTAATATTCAATTTCTGATTCTATTTTTAAATATTTGTATATATTCTAACTTTGGTATTTTAAAATTCATTTGTGATATATGTGTATAAAAACAACATTCAAATCTTTGATATGATTCTAAACCTCAAGTATTGCATATATATAATTTATTGAGTTGAAGGCTCTCCTAATTTCTGTTGTGATTTTTAAGTGCTAGAGTAATCAGCCCAGAGACCATAGATAGAGCTTCTTGACTTCTTTCTCCAAGAAGCTATTTGAAAATATAGATTCTGTTTATTTTGGATATATTTTATTATTATTTTGAGATGTAATTTTTTTTTAGAGCTCTATAATAGTTGAATGATTGTAATATTTTTTTAGGTTATCACTTGTTCATTTTGAATAGAGAACCTTATTTTCCTTTGATCCATAGTGAACAAGTTGATTATATTTAATGGTTATATCACATGATGATATTATAGGTTGATGATATTTATGATTTGGATTTGTGGATGATTATATATATTATTTTGTTATTGTCACAGGTTAGATTGGTATGTTTTATAAATTTTTTTTGTGACTTTAAGTCTACCCATATCTTAAAATCGTCACGTTCCGATTTTGAAATGTGACAATATGTGATACATTAAGTATATTTTATTTGCAACTATTTCAATATTATACAAATTACAAATTTAAAAAAAAAAAAAATTAATAAGATAAACTCTTAAGAAATGATATACATTATACTTAATATTAATATTTGTTGTGTATATATATAATATAATTAAAAAAATTTGCATAGCTATAAAAAAAACAGTAAATAATATATAATTAACAAAATATAATATATATTAAATATGTTTTTGATATATATATATATATATATATATATATATATATATATATATATATATATATATATATATATATATATATATATAATTTAAAAATAGAGCCATTAATATTTTTT
>CANXYC010145444.1:0-10114 GCA_948193065.1 Aleurites moluccanus
GCATGGAACTGGCTCGCTCTGAAACTGGCACTTATGTTAACCAGCGAAAATACGTTCTGGATATTGTTTCAGAAGTTGGCTTGTTGGGTGCTAAGCCTGCTGTCACACCCCTTCCTAAAAATCTCAAGTTAGATGCTGAATCTGGAGAATTGTTAGTTGAATCAGATCGCTATAGAAGGCTTGTTGGCAAGCTTTTATACTTGAACCTGACACGTCCAGATGTCACATATACTATTCAGTATCTTAGCCAGTTTGTTGGTTCACCACATCTTCCACATTGGAATGCAGCCTTACATTTGGTAAGATACTTAAAAGGTTGCCCTGCAAAAGGCTTGTTCATTAGAGCCAAACCATTATATGAAGTCACCGCCTACTGTGATGCTGATTGGGGTGCATGTTCAGACACACGACGATTAGTCACAGGATATTGCATATTTCTAGGACATTCTTTAATTTCCTGGAAAACGAAGAAACAAACAACTATTTCTAGGTCCTCCGCTGAAGCCGAATACAGAAGCATGGCCAGCACGGTTTGTGAATTGCAATGGATCAGTTATCTGCTGCATGACTTTCAGATTCCTTTATAGCTCCCAATTTCGTTGCTTTGTGATAATCAAGTTGCAATGCATATTGCAGCTAATCCGGTGTTTCATGAGCGGACTAAGCATTTAGATATTGATTGCCATGTTGTTCGTGAGCAGCTGAAGAAAGGCTTCATTCAAACTTCCCATCTTTCAACCAAGGACCAACTTGCTGATATGTTTACCAAGTCCCTCTCTGCTCCAACCTTTTACTCTTTGTTGTCCAAGATGAATTTGGTAGATCTTCACCACAATTCATCTTGAGGGGGGGATGATAAATTATATGGTGTCTTACGCACTGTTTTCTTTAAAACAGAATATTATTTCTGTTTTAGATTAGATATTTTGTTAAAACTGTGTGTAACTGATAACGGGCTGTATATAAACCATTGTGAGGTAATAAACAGTATTAAGTTCACCAAAATAATTTTTTTGCTATATTTCTCTCCTTCTAAAGTTCAAATCAAGCTTCTAGGTTTTGTTCAAACAGACATACATATATTGAAAGAAAGGGTATAGACGTGTTGTTATTTTATTAAGGACAACATGATGATGATGGTTTTGGTTAGTTATTCAAAAATTGTAGGATTATTTTCATTTTGATAAATTATAACTACACTCTATAAAAATTTATGAGTTCACATACATAATGATATTGGTTTACTGTTTTAAATTCATGTCTAAGAAAAATACTATCTAAAATTTAAAATTATGTGTAAAGGGATTTGAACTATAATCAACTAAAATTTAAATAAGTCTTGAACAAACTATCATCTAAACACTTACATTTCATGTGTATTTTTTTTTTTTTAATTTCTTACTAAGAATATTATATATGATTTTACCATTTGATAATAAAACTATGAAATGTCATTTTCATTATTTGTTTATTCTCCTTTTAAAATTTTACTAAATTATTGAAAAAATTATTACAATTTTTTTCTATCACATTTTTTAATTATTTAAAGTGACAGAATATATTTTCGGATAAAAAAAATAATAATAACAACAAATAATGTATTGTGATGAAATGCATTTTTATACTTAATATTTTATTAAGTTATAAAATTCAAGTTAATAAAAAATTATAGTGCGTATAGTTTTATGAACTTTTACCTTCAACTTATTGTAACAAATTTTTTGCCACAATAAAAAGATTTTATTGTTACACTTCTATTTTGTCATTGACATTATATTGTGACAAGTTATTTTTATCACAATAAATATTATTTATTATAAAAAATAATAATTTCTAACTATTCTTATATAATTAAATATTGTCACAAAATTTTTTATAACAAATTTATTTTGTCATATTATGCAATTGCATTGGCGACAAATATTTAGTAGGAATTTTTTTTGCAACAAAATGTTGTGATGAATTTTATTTTTGACACTATATATCATTTCATTTTCCATATCATGACAAAGTATTTTGTCAATATTTTATTTGTCACAACTTTATCCAATTTTTATAATAATTGTGACAATCATTTTATTTTGTCATCAAAAGGACATATTTTGTGACAAATTTTATTTTATCTTAATAATTTTAGTCACAATATACAAAATTTTTTGTAGTGAGCGTAAAAACAAATAAAGGAAAATATAAGAATAATTCCGTCCTCTTATTTTAATTTCATAGAGTTCTTAACAGAATAACTAATCAACTCACAAAAATAAATATCAAGCATAAGTTAATTTAATTTTAGTTTGATTCGTGAATTTCGTTAAATTTTATAAATTAAAATATTGAATATTTAAATTTGGATTCGCCCATAATAGAAAGATTCAACTCATGTGTTATTTGGATATCTATCAAAGGACAATTATGTTCAAAAGATAAATTTCCATTAGTGGAAGTTATCTACAAGTAAAAAAGAAAAAAAAAACTGTAAATTGCAAAGTGTGTGTATGTGTGATATACATAAAATATAGAACATAAAGATACAGAACAAGTAAATTAAAAACTCAACAAACT
The DNA here is from genome assembly GCA_948193065.1 of Aleurites moluccanus. NCBI lineage: Eukaryota > Viridiplantae > Streptophyta > Magnoliopsida > Malpighiales > Euphorbiaceae > Aleurites > Aleurites moluccanus. The sequence continues at coordinate 2,563 of CANXYC010145444.1, forward strand.
CTCAGTAAATAAAAATAGAAATTTAGGTTGTTTAGTGGAGAGTTTCCATTGGTGATCCTCTTATGTACAGTAATTCAGTCACAAAATCGATCCGTTTCTATTAAGGAGAAACCCATAAGTATTCTTTTATCCTTCTTTCATTAAATAATAATTAATTTTTATTAAAATATAAAATATCACATTAATTAAATATAATATATTGAATGGGTATATATAAATTGAATTATTCAATCTCAATAATCTAACTTTTGAGATTGGTACTATAAAGATTATATAAGCTCCCAACAATTCAAGATAATATTAAAGCGGAAAAATGATCAATGCATCTATTATTATTTTATCATAATTCGGATCGGGATATCAATTTCACCTTATGGTAAATTTTTTTTAATTGTCTTTTGTCGGATGATGAGCTTTCAATTTTATTTTTTATCTTTGTTAGACTTTTAATTTTTTCTTGTGATTGACTTTCAAATTTATTTTTTCATCCGTGTTAAACTTTCAATTTATCCTCTTTATTTTTTCGTCCGTATTAAACTTTTAATTTTACCCGATGATGGATTTTTAAATTTATTTTTTCATACATATTAAACTTTCAATTTAATCCATGATAGATTTCTTTTAATTGTCTTTCACCTAATGATGAACTTTTAAATTTGTCATTTTGTCTGTATTATGCTTTCAATTCTATCAACTAAATTCTTAACATAAATTTACAAGTATAAAATGGACTAATTAAAATTTATCATGATTCAGTTCCACTTAAAATGAATGTTAAGATATAAAATCTCACATAAATTAAATACAAGATATTGAAGGGTATATATATAATTATCCTCTTCAATTTAAATAAATTAATTTTTGAGATTAACACTTTTAAAATTATATAAACTTTCAATATTTTTAAGAATTTCTATATAAATAATACTTATCCTATAAATAATTATTAATTAATTAGTCGTTTTTATTGATTTTATATTATTTTTTTATTGATAATTAATTTTATATTAATTTGATTCATCCATTATGTTTATTTATTTTATTTAGTTGTTTGTCGTCCACTACTAAAACATTATATGTTAAGAATAAATTGATAAAACAAGTAAAATTAATTAATTAATTTTTTTTCTGGAATTTAATTTAATCTAATTGTGATATAAATGTATATAGCACTATTCTAATACTTTTCACTTATTATACCAATTTTTTTTATTTTTTTCAAAGAAACACTTATTACACAACTTATTTTTCTCTTAAAAAGGAAAAAAAAAAAGCGCATATTTGTTGGTAATTATGAATGACAAAAATTTTAAAACCAAAACTAATATGGTTGCATATATTTCAAATTTGTTGTAGCAGTATTTTAAAGTTTAAAAAATATTAAATAATTTTTTAAATATTTAGGTATAAAAATAAAATGTCATTTTCATTTTTAAAAATAAAAAAATAACTTAAATCTGTTAATTTTTTTTAGATGATATTTAATAAAATTCTGTTTCAAACCAAACGTAGGCAAAATGAAACTATATATTTTGATCACCTTTCTAAATGAACAAAATGAGGGTTTATATATTATAAGGTATGAAAATTATGGAATTGTTTTACTTGGACATTGTCCACTTGTAGCCCTTAGATTATTTGTTTGGCTTAAAGATTTGATGTAAATATATCATAAATACTAACCCAAAAAAAAAACAGCTGTTGTAAGTTTGATTAATTTGAAAGAAGGGTGAGAACTGAGAGCGATATAAGACCATTGCCACTGTTATATATAGCCACCTTTTTAGGCTTTATAAATATATAGAAAAAACAAAACAAATTATAGAAATGATTCCATATGCTTACCTATATATGATGCCAATGACAGGTCAATGTTGTCAAAATTAATGTTGATTTTGATGAGCAACTAAGAATTAATATTTAGTATAAAAATTTTAATTGTTGGTTTGAAAATTTGGAAAAGGATATTATGTGATAGGTTGTATATATTTTAATTTGGACTTATAGAAATACAATGATGTCAAAATTGAGTGATTTCATATAAGGAGAGGGTTAAATAACAAAAAATTAAATTAAATTTTACTATTATTTTCATAGTAATTATTAATTTTTTTTATTTCAAATGAAATCTAATGTAAACTGCTACATAGGAGTCACGTTAGCTAAATTTTAATGATAATATTAATAAAATATTAAAATTTAGTAATACATTAAAAAAATATCAAAGTTTAATATTTTTTTTATTTATTATAATATATTGATTTACAACTCTAAAATTAAAAAAAAAATAAAAAAATATATATAAATTATTGAATATCAAAATTATATTTTAAATAAAATGGAATAGTTGCAAATCAATTGTATAATGATTAAAAAATAATTAAAAATATTATATAATTTTTTTTAAAAAATTAAGACTATTATGAGAGTAAAAAAAATTCAAATATTAAAATAATAAATTTTTAAATATCAATAATATGATTTTTCCAAATTTTGTTAATGTTTACGGTAGTTGAAACATCTCTTTCTTCACGAAAGGTAGTGTTGCATCAAAATTTTATGGAGGTCCACGTGAAATTCATTTATACAAATTGATTTAACAGGAGGTTGTCCAAATACGTAGGACCATGGCAAAATGTACGAATAAGTGGACAAATCTTAATTTGGACCACAGAAAAAGCACGTCTCACTGAAAATATATATAATTTGGATGTATATTTTTATAATATATGGATATATAATTTAATAATAAATATATATTTTTTAATAATAAATTTATAATTAATTTTTTTTATATATAATTTAAAAAAATATTTTATTTAAAATAATATATTAAATAAATAATAATAATATATAATATAATGATTAGAGGATAAATTTTTAATATTAACTATTCTTAATTTATTTTTCATTTTATTAATAACTTCCAAATTATAAATATATATATACTCAAATAATTTTATATAAAAATTAAATAAATAACTGTAATAATTTTTTTCAATATATAATAAAATTAAAAAATAAAACAAATAAATATAACATATATACACATAAATAATTTCAAATAAAAATCAAATAAATAACTGTAATAATTTATTTCAATAAATAATAAAAATTAAAAGTAAAAAGTAAAAAATACCTTAATAAATAAATAAATGAAAATTATCTCAAACATTAAATAATATAAAAAAAAATAATCCACGCAAAATGTAAGTTACCGTATAGTTAATGTGTGTGTATATATATATATAGAAATAAATTGTTACAGTTATTTATTTAATTTTTATATAAAATTATTTGTATAAATATATTATATTTGTAATTTGGAAGTTATTAATGAAGAGGGAAAGAAATTTAAAAAAAATTAAAAATTCACCATTTAATTATTATTATTATTTAATTAATTTATCATTTAAAATAAAATATATAATTAAAATCATAATTATACCATATAATTTCTCATAATATAATATTTTTTTTCTAACATTAATTTAGGGACATCTATTAATTCCAGCTGATTATAAAGTTAAGACATCGTACATAGAATCCAATAATTATTAGATCCTATATAATTATGAAAAAAATCAAAATGTGTGCCTCATTTCTTTACAACTCTCTCTCGTGGATCAGTGAAAAAATAAAAATGCGTGCCTCACAACTCTCTCTCATGGTCCACGTATAGGCGGGGAGAATCTTCCACTGTTTTCTCTCCAACTTCATTGGAAATTGGTGAGGGGACCAATAAGGCTTAATATAGGAATTTCTATAAAAATATCAAAAAATAAAATAAAAATTTATTTTTACTATTATAAAAATATTTTTTTAAAAAATATAATATTTTTAAAAATATCACATACCTAAAAATATTTTTTAAAAAATAAAATATATACCAAATATATCAAATATATATAAAAAAAACAGTAAGTGAAAAATAAAAAAAACTGTAAAAAAAAAATTATATATATATGTAATTTTTTCAAAATATATTGATTTCAATTCTTATATGTTGTCATCTTGTTTATTTTATTTTTGTATTTTATGTAAATAATCAATCCCAAATTATTCTTTTCGCTAATCACTTAAAAACATCTAAAATTATTCTTGTTTTTGCAATTTTATTCAGAATTTTTTATTTTATAAAATTTATCCTAATTTATAATTATAATTAAATTCAAACAAGAAAAATTAATTACGATTAAAATTAAAAATAATATTAAATTTATAATTAATATAAAATAATTATATTAACATTTTTTCTGTTTCTAGAACATTGTTTTTACTTAAAAAAAAAAACACTTTTTTGTTACTTCTTATTTTTTCTTGTTTTCCTCTCAATTTAAGAAAGCCCTCTGTAATCCATACCATAACTCCCATTTTCAAAAAAAATATATTTATTTTTTATCTTTGGACCCTAAAAATTTAATATAATATTAATAAAAAATTCACAACGTTATTGAATAAATGAAATATAAAAAGAGATGAAGGACTGATGTAATGGTATTCAATTAAGAAATATAATATTATGTTTTAGCTTCAATTTTGATTAATTTCACCCACTCAAACACAATTGTAATTAAATTTCAAAATTTAGACAAATTTTATAAAATTAAAAAATTTGAACAAAATTAAAAAACACATAAATTTTGAATTTTTTTAATCATTAAGCACACAAAACTATTCCTAATTCGATAATTCCCTTCTTTATAATAAAGGAAATTCCAACTCTAATTAATTTCTTTTGCGGAGTGCTAATTTTTCACTTTCTTAATTACTATTCTCATACCTTCAATTTTAAATAAAAATTTTAAAATTTTAAATACCCCCAAATCACAAAAGAATAAAAAGTAAGAGAACAAGAAAATCATTTATAATCGGACCAAAAAATTAAATACTAATCAATAAAAAAATGTCTGAGTTTAATTATTAAATCCTAATCAATAAGAAAAAAAATTATCTTTTATGTCTGATTTTAATTATTTATTTGTTATTTTAAGTAAAGATATTTTTCGAGTTTTTTCTTCTAATTCTCTCTTGAATTTCATATGAAAATAATAATAATAATAATAATAAAAGCATTATTATTAAACAAAATTTTTAATTATATTCACACATAATTGAATATATGAAATAACAATATGTAAAGGGGATGAGCAAAATTTTTTCATTTCCCATTTTTGCATTGGCAACATATTTAAAATCTGCAGTACAATGATTTCTAAAGACAAGTGAGACCATGCTAAAAAATAATTGAGGATGATACATAGAAACGTGAGCAAATTGTATTATTTATAATATTTAATGAGGTTTGTGTAAATAAACGTTTTTTCTTTTCTTTTCTTTTCTCCTTATAATTCATCTTTAATTCTAAAGTTTAAACTCTCGATCTCTTAAATTATAACACATCTAAATGTATCTTGGTGATAAATGTATAGATAACATGATAATATAAACTCAGTTCGAATAATCTGATAATATAGATTCAGTTGAAATATTTTCCTACAATACTTAAAAAAATCTTTTATATTATGAGTTTTGGGTAGATTCTTGATGATTAGATAATTAATATAATAGTATTTAAATTTTTATTTATAATAAATTTTCTTTATAAAAATATAATTTTCTATACAACAAAACTATATATGTATATATATATAAATAAACACACGTAAATTATATTGATAGACAAAAACACCCTTAACTATTATTGTTATTAATAGAAAAAAGACCCTGCAATTTATTTAAGTTAATAAATTCTATAAAATTAATGAAATTTTAAGTTAATAATTTTTTTATTTTACCATATTTTTTATATTGTCAATCACATAGGCATAATTAATGGTAATTATATGATAAGTATTTCTTATTGTTGCTATTTTGCTGGGTATATGCTATGTTGAGAGAGAACAGTGTTGGAGTTTGATTTGCCACACAAGGAATATTAACAGGTTAAAGAGATTAAAATCTCGAAGAGTTTGGTCATAATTTGTGTTTATAGTAGTAGTTGTTATTATTATTATTATTGTATTTATATTAAGCTAAATATTAAAAAGAAAAATAGAGATAGACTTAAATTAATTTGAAAATAGTGATTAAAAATGATTTAATTATTTTAAATTTTTTTGCAGACATAACTTATTAACGCTTTGAATGAAAAAAAAAAAAAAAAAAATTACATATAGTCGACCCTAACTAAATTGAGACTAAGATTTCATTGAGTTGAGTTCAGTATTATTTTTGTTGTATAAGAAAATTTTATTATAGTATGAATTAATTTTTATTTATAATTTTTTATACTATAAATTTTTTTTACATTATTTATAAAATTTTAAAGGTTTGTTGAATACTAGGTTATACTCTCAAGTTAATTTTATTTTTTTAATTTAACTCCTTATTTAAAATTATTTTTTATTATTTTTTTCTATAAATAAAATAATATAGATGATATTCAATATTATACAAGTATAGCTTCAAAGTATACAAAAATCCTAAAATTTGCCATACTCTTTTGGTATTTATGAAATAAGTTAATTAAGTTGATGATATTCCATGTTTCTAATCTTTTACAAGTCATTAATGATACTTTTATATGTTCATATTTTATTTCATAATTTATAAAATAGTTAATTTATTAATACATTCTTAAAGTTGTAATTGATCATATGATTGGAATAGATTGAATGTCCTAAATGAATGTTATAAACTCAATAAATATATAATTAAATATAACTGTAATTGATAATTATAAAATTATTTCATTATTCATAATTAATGTGTAATATTTTTTAAATTATATAATTTAAAGTTAATAAATTTTAAAAACTCACTTGTGAGATAGGTGATATCAAAATTAATATCTATAAATGATATTATATGTAAATATTATTTTTTTTAGTATTGAGTTGGGAAAAAGAAAATTGATTTTAAATCTATTACTCAAAAAATATATATTTGCCGTTAAATTATATCTCAATATGCATATATAAATATTATTAATTTAATACTATTGTATATTAGAATAAAAAAAAAAATAGTAATAATAGTAATAAGAGGGTGAAAATAAGCCTGCTTTTAAATAAATGGGCTCTTTTCAGGAAATAATAGTCCATTGTTTTTGAGCAAAGAACTTCGGCCTACCATTTGACATATGAAAACAAAGCACAAGGCTGGTTTCTGTCATAGAAGGAAATTCTAATGCAGCCTTGAACCTGGCCCAATCCATCATAATCACTAATTTTTAAGCAACATTTATTTATTTATTTTATGAGAAAGATTTCATATTTTAATTTTTTTAGTAAAATTAAATGTCATATAATTAATTATTAATATTAAAATTTTTATAAGAGCAATATAATCACAGCTCTTATAAAAATAATTAAATTCCGCAAAATTCATAAAAAAAAATAAAATTGGCAAAAGCTAAAAATCAACATATTCTTCTTCCACTCTAGAGACTTCCCGCTCGCTCACATTAGAAAGTTCAAAAAAAAAAAAAAAAAAAAAAAAAAAAAAAAGGCCCCCACAAAAAAAAAAAAAAAAAACCCACCGAAAAAGA
>CANXYC010145492.1:0-26510 GCA_948193065.1 Aleurites moluccanus
TCCAATTACCAAAATTTCCAAACTTACCCGATTGGGTCCTAACTGACTTCAAACCAACTCTAGGCCTAAAAATTAGGTCATATAACATGCATATATATATATTCCATGCATTCACATATAATATTAACACATCATAAAGAAGAGAAAATAATTTCCCTATAGGTCCCTATTAGGGTTTAGGCTAAGGTGTTACAGTTTCATTTTATAGCCAGTCAAAGTTTAGGTCGATTTAAGTCATTTCGGTAGGCTTATTTAGGGGTAAAAATGTATTGTAGGTACTTTAGGATATCAAGTGTTGGTTTATCATTCCAAATGACATATTATATGATATATGATACAAATCATGCATGATTATACATATAAACTCACCTTAGATCCAAAAAGTTCACTTTATCCCCCGATGCACGACTCGTAGGACCTAAGTGGCCCGCCGCTCGACACTCCCAGCTGGAGTACCCGAAGGTTCACCTATTTCCATATATAACACTCTGGTAAGACTTAAAAATATTACAAAATACCTTATTCACATCAAAATACATCAAACATACATTAAATACATCACATTACACAATCAACACTTTTCTATTCCTTTATATATCAAACACATTTCTATCATCACATTTCACTTACATTTCATATATTCATCATTATTATACCAAGTTAAGAACTTGTACACACCTAGTTTAACATTTCATATCATACATACACCTAATTACAAGTATACTTTCCAAGTAACTTATATCAAACATCACTTCCATATCTAAACTTATACATTTGCATTTCATACACCATTTATCCATATTTAAACCCTTCCTTTCCAAATGCTTCAACCTAACCCATTAAACCTATAAACTAAACATGGTTTCCTCCATTCCTTTATTTTTCAATACCAATCATTCAAACAACATAAATATACATTAAATGTATAACATTCAAGCATTTCAACCTATTAAACACCAAAGTACCATTTCTTCTTTAAGCACTACACATTTCTGCCTACCTAAAAAACCATCCAAAGGAATTTATTTCCATCTAATGGATACTAATTCATCACAAACACATCAAATACATCACATTTGAACCAAAACTCCATCAAATTAACACATTTGAATCTTACCTCTTCCAAGTTAGGGTTTCTTCCAAATTTTTTATTTTCTTTCAACCTAAACAAATATTTGCTACAAATTAATATCAAGGAACATCTAAAGATTAAAATTGAACTAAAAGAATGGTAAAAATATTTACTTCTTTAATATTTCTTTGAAATCTTCCAAGCTTTGATTTATCACTTTTTCTTGATTTTTCTTTGATTATAAGGTTAGAATTGTATTTAGGATGATGGAATTAATTAGTTTGAATCAAGAAATGAAAGAAAATAACTTGGTATCAATGAAATCAAAAGTGGTCGAAACTTTGCTTAGGAAGAGACAGAAAAGTTGTATAAAAATGGATAAGGTTGAAGAAGAGGTGGTAAAAATCAAGTTAAATATCAAGTTCATAATCCTATACATTGATTCTATAGTGAAGAATATGCAACCTAGCTTACTGACCATTCAACTCTTGATCTTTCCATCCAATGGTTTGATTTAGGTTAACTTAAAATGGCCACCATACACTTGCATACACTAAATAAGTCCATATACCTTAGGAAAAGACTATACTACCCCTAGTTCAAATTTGATCCCTTTTCAATTAACTTTTCCCGTAATTATTTTCTACCGGCTTTAATCTTCCAACATTAATTCATATGATTATTATACCTCTATTTTCATGTTCTAATATTTTCTTTTAATATCAAATATAATGTTAAATTCCACTAAAAACTCAAAGAGTATGAAATGACAATTTTGCCCCTAGTTCGCCAAAAAACTAATTTTACCCGATTGCTTCCTAACAGACTTTTAACCTCCTCTACTTATACAAACACATCATAAAAATGCATACATATCAAATTCAAGCATAAATATATAGTAAATCATAACAATTAAGTCAAGTCAAAATTTCCAAATAGCCCTTTGTGGTTCAGGTTCTAGGTTTTGACTAATGTGTTATAACATCTTCCAGTGAGCTCTAGAGGAGGGGGTAAGAACGATCATTAAATTTGAAGTGCATGCATCACAATAAATTTATTGGTAACTTTCGTCATAATTTGCACCATTGATAATTTTTTGGCTATTTCCTAAAACTGATCAGTGAGTATCAGATTGTGATTCTAGAATTGATTTGGATGTGCAAATGATGATTAAAATTTTCTAAGTGATGAATGAATAATTTTTGAAAATTATGATTGAGGAACTGAGATTAGAATATTATTTGGGTTAATTATTAGTGTGGCCTCAGTAGTAGAGGCAAGTGTGGTAATACTGAGTTTCGTCCAAGGAAGCTAGTCGAGGCATATATTTTGTGTCGAGTTGGATGTTCATCTTAGAGGAATTAGGTTATTTTAGGTAAGTTTATTTCCTATTTCCTTGAATCATAATCTGATAATGCTTTGAATTGTATTTTGTTAAATCATCTAGGACCTTTTTCGGCTTGGAGTCATCCTTTAAGTTGATTCATTTTCTCTCCACGGGCTATGAGTGATATTAATTAATATATTCTCTTGCTATCATGCATTTGCATAACTTGATATATATATATATATATATATATATATATATATATATAAGGTTAATTACTATTTCCCCCCTGTATAATGATCCAATACACTAAATCCCCCTTAATCTTTCAAAAATACACTAACTTCCCCCTAACGAATGTCCCGTTATACTAGTATATCATTCCATCTAATTTTGCCATTAGTCAACCCTAAAATGGTCAACAAGAGCTGTAAAAAGACAAAAATGCTCTTATCCTTTATTTTTAATTAATTTCATTCTATTTTTGCATTAAAAATATTTTTAGGGTTAAAAAAATTATTTTCATATTTTTTTACAAATTTAAAAATAAAAATAAATAAAAAAATATTTAAAAAAATATTTTTTATTTTTTATTTTAAAAAAATAATTTAAGAAGAAATTAAATTATTTTTTCTTAAATTTCTTAATACAAATAAAAAATTTATTTTTATACTTTTGACAAATTTGAAAATAAAAAGTAAAAATATATTTTTATTTGTTATTTTTAATTTTCAAATTTTTTAATTTTTAAAAAAAAAATTTATTTTTTTATTTTCAAAGCTGTGAAAAAATATGAAAATAAATTTTTTAACCCTAAAAAAAACTTTAAAGCAAAAAGAGAATGTAATTAATTAAAAATAAAAGACAATGGCATTTTTATCTTTTTAAGATGTTTATTGACCATTTTAGGGTTGACTAATAGTAAAATTGGACAGAAGGGTCTAGTAGTCTATTATGACATTTATCAGGGAGAAGTTAGTGTATTGAGTTATTCTATAGGGCGAAAATTGTAATTAATATATATATATATATATATATTATGTATTATTTATTAAGGCATTCCATTTGTTTATGTATGACTCACATTATTTAATTGTATGCATAATTAATTATGATTATTGGATGGGAATGGGATAAAATAATGATCACTAGGATAATGATTATGATGATATTAGATATATGGATATATTTGATGATTATTTTACTCAGAGCAATTCCTACCCGTTCCCACTGCTTGGGTAGGTTACGTTGCCTTCATAAAGAGACAGCCACTACTTTCATAAAAGGATTGCATACTAGATTAAGAGATTATTTGGAGTAAGAGATTCATATTTCTAGAGATTGGCTCCTCATTATTGAAGTTTAGAGTGATCCTCTATTGACTAATTTTTATTCTTCTTTAATTATATGATATTGTTTGTATTATTGTGCATAGCCATTGCTAGAGTTATTGACATGATAATAAGCACCAGGATTATATATTAATTAGTATCATTTACTGAGTTGAGACACTCATTCTTGTCTCCTTATTTTTTCAGTTTTGAGGAAATTCTTTAATATGTAAGCCCTACCTTTTGTCCTCACAGCGGCTATCTATTTTCATATATATATAATTATCATTTTATCTTGCATTACTTCATTTTGAATTGTAATTTAATCTAGATTTTCGTAATTATAGCAATTGTGGTTATTTTGTGATGCTTGAGATATTTACTAGTTATGGATAGCTTAGCTTCCTCTATATAGTTTATCTATTCAACTATCGAGCATATTTATGTATAATTATCTTTTATATTATGTTACAGGTTGATGAGACTTGATGTTGATGGATATGAGAATAAATTTGATATCTCTTATTTGCTAGCAGAGGGGCCCATAACCCTTTGATGTTTAGTTTTAGCTGTTATATTGTAGATTTTTTGTCTGTCAAGTCTAATTAGGCTGACTACATGCTTTGGAAGTCTTATATTTTCCCTTGCCCTAATGTCGGTCACGTGACTTTAGAGTCGGATCGTAATAAATCTAATCTTTTATCTCTAAAACTCCATTTATATTTCAAACACAGGGACTGTGAACACATTATTTTTGCATCCCCGAAACCTTTAGAAATAAAGCAGACTAAAATATATAAGGAATAAAAGTGGTCTGACGATAAGCAACATATTAAAACTAGTAGGTCTTGGGTCAAATTGCGACATCTTCATTTTTTTTTGCCCAAAAACTTATTTTGCAACATTTTTCAATCTATCCCACATCTGAATTTTATAAATTCAGCACCTTCAAAATCCAACTTTAAAATCCCTTTCACCAATATCACATCAAAGAAATCCAAAGTGGAGCTTTCAATTTCCATTATAAATATAAAGGTTACCCTAAGCTTAAAGGACAACAAGAATAATTAGATCGAGTTTTCTCTAATTAGCTCTCCTTTCTCTCTCTTTAGTCAAAATTTTTTTCAAAAGTGGTTCATTTCTCTTTGATTTCGAATCTATTTTTTTTTTGGTTCATTTCTCTTTGATTTCGAATCTATTTTTTTTTATTTTGAATTGATTTCTTTAATTCTTTTTGAATTAAAGGAATAGAAGATTAAGATTAATTCTCATTGAATTAATTTTAAAGTTTAATTTTAGACTAATTTCTCTTGTGCTAAAGTGGAAATTCTCTTAAGTCTAGAAGCAAGGTATAATTCCTTTGACTTGTCTTTTTAATTTCTTCAACATTATTGCATTTTATTTAATTAATTTAAAGTTTTTTAAATTGTCCTAATTAAAATATCTTAAATTAGTTTTTATTCAATTACTTTTATTTTGTTGTTGTTATTTAATCAATTTAATATATCTTAAATTGTCCTAATTTAAGATATTTTAAATTAGTCTTTATTCAATTACTTTTATTTTATTGTTGTTATTTGATCAATTTAATGTTTTAAATTGCTCTAATTTAAAATATTTTAAATTAGTCCTTTATTAAATTAGTTGTTCTTGTTTAATTACTTTATTTAATTTAAGACATCTTAAATTATTCCATCTTCTTCTTTTTTTAATTGGGTAAAATATCAAAGAAAAAACATGTTAAATAAATATTAAATCAGAATTTTCTTAAATCATACATAATTCCTTTACAAAAAAGAGGAATTGCGTGGGTTTTAATTTTCATTCAAAATGATACATAGGTAGGCTATTTCAAAGCATCAAATCTAAAAATATTAAAAGCTTATTTTTCAAATTTACTTTATTTTGTTTTAATTTTTTTTATTTTAGTTAATTGTTTTGAGGAATGTATGATCAATCTAAAACTTATAAAAGTTAGAGTTGATATCCCCTTATTTTTGGGATTTTAATTGTAAATAACTAGTTCATTTTATTTACTTTACTTTATTTTATTTTATTTTATTTGCTTTATTTTATTCAATTTTTTAATTTAATTGTTTCATTTCATTGCTTTATTTTATTTTATTTTATTTTATTATTTTATTAATTTATTTAAATTGTTTTATTTTATTTAGTTGCCTTATTATATTTAATTATTTAATTTTTGTAATTCATTTATTATAAATACCATTTTTAATTGTTCATATAAAATGCATCTTTTTATAAGTCATAACTAAGTTTAAAACCAAATTCTAGTTATTTAAAACTAAAAATTTAGTCTTCGAACTTAAACGTGGTCCCCAAAAATCTGGTATCTTTTTCATTGGATTTAATTGAAGTCAAAATAGTTTTTTTTCTTATATTTTTCCAACAAAAATAAGGTAATGTGGTGGCTGTCTGAATGGTTAAAAAAATCAAAAACAAAAGAATAATTTGCAAATATAAGGCGAAAGCCACCTTGAGTCGAGAGATATCACTCAATAGAACATTTTGATTCTAAACGGACCGAACCGATACTTAGGCGAGACCTCATAGTTGGTGATTCTGTTGGGGCAACCTTTTTTTTTTAAAGATAAATGGACTACTAATTGGTTGAAAAATATTTTTCTCAAAAGTAACTTTAATTTGATTTTTTATTTAATTATTAACTTATCATTCATATATCATTTGGATAGGCTCTTTGCCTAAATCACCAATTACAAATTAAAAGCTTTTGGAATGCGAGTAACATTGATTCAACAATTCTCTTTGAATATGTTGAGAGATAGTAAAAAACATCTTTAACAATTCTCTTTGAATATTTTGAGAGATAGTAAAAATATCCATCTTACGATGAATCTTTTGATCCTTTCAAAGGTATAATGAGCAATTCATATAGTTGAACCCACGCAAATTTTTTTGTTTCATATGTAATTAGGTATATCACTACCATAATGTGATAGATACCCTGTAACCAAGCTTCGTGGCCTTTTATGTAGTGCACTTAGATCCTTGACCTTAGGCCCCACATTCCATAATAATCAAAAGCTTATAAATGTATGATCATAAAGTACTTTTTTCCATATGTATCCATCCATACATACCATACGTATACATCCATAACATTAGACCAAGAACTGATGAATCAAACCCATAAACTGAAAAGCTAAATTGGCTCTAAGATCATACCTCTTTACCTAACTAGCTCAAACTGAGATGACCTGACAGTCTTAGATTAGGAAATCTTTTTCCACCAAACCTTGAACACCTTTTTAACCATGCCATTACCTTGTTCTGATCCATTGTTCTTTTTTAAAGGTACTAATGGTTGACCAAACTGAAGGAACTATAACTCAATTAGAAACCATGAACACACTCCTTATCACTCTCTTTGAAAGGCAAGAGGACACATTCCAAGCTGCTATAGAGGCCCAACAAAATCATTTTATTGAAACCATGAACTAATAACATTAGTCCATCATTGATGAAGTGAGAGCAATGTTGGACTAAAAGCCAACTATTAACCAATTCAACATAAAACTCAATGTTTCTACTTCAGTCCCTCTTATTATTGATTTGACAAATAATAGGCAAACCCCAGTTGTTAACCTTACTGCTTATATTACCCCTGCATCCTCCTAAAATCTTTTCCAGGGAGGAGAAGACCTCAATATGTCTTATATTAAGAAGCTAATGGAAAATTTTGAGGGCATGGAGAGCGTCCTCAAAAACATTAAAAGACATGAGGACTTGATTGATATTGAATCTCTTACCCTCTTTTCTAATGCTAAGGTCCCACCGAAGTTCAATATGCCTAGCATGGATAAGTTTGTTAGTACCACCTACCCCAATACTCACTTGAAAATGTATATGGGGGCCATGAATCCTTTAAGTGTGGACAATAAGCTCATTGTTCAATTGTTCTAACAATCTGTCACATGAGCTGCAATGAGGTGGTTTGAAGATTTGGATACAATTTCAAGAAGTCATGGGATGATATTTGTAATGCCTTTGTGAAGCAATATCACTATAATATTAAAGTTAATATCATTCAGAAAGATCTGGAAACCACAAAGCAATAGCAAATGGAGTCTTTTTCCACTTTTCTGACTAAATGGAGGAATAAAGCTACTCAAAAATTAAATCAACCAACTGAGCATGAGCAAGTAAATATCATTGTTAAGAATCTACTACCAATTTATCAGTATCATCTTTTGACCCAATACTTGTCCAACTTCAAAGCTTTGGTTGTAATTGCCATGAAAATTAAAAATTGTGTTCAAAGCGAACAGTTTTAAGATGAATTGCTTATTACTAATCAGAACAGTGATGAAATGTCTGCAATAAGAATCCAACCACCTCTGAGGTTAAGTTGACCTGTCTCACTTCCACCATTTCCTTCACCATAAATTGGACCCATACCAAGGCCCATGAACCTTCAAGTGGAAATAGACCCCACCTCATCTTGCCAACCAAACTGAAGCTAATTAGCATGATTTATGGAGGAGTTTAAGCCCAACTAGTCTGACCTGACTAAGATTGAGTCTAAATCCAAGTTAGAGTCCGGCTCCAAATCTAAATCGTAGTTTGAATCAGAGTCTATTGTCTTGTTTTCCTTTCTTTGTATTTCTTTCAACCATGTTGGTCCATTTTTGTTTTCTTGTAATGTCTAAACACATAATTTTATACCCTAAGCATACTCAGACCATACTAGACTGATTAGTGATCGATTGAAAGTCAAAGTCGACTCTGATATAGACAAACTAAATCGTGCCAGACTAATCGATATCAAATGGAGGTCATATCACTTTGAATCGGATGAATCAAACCAAAAGGGGCTGGAAACGACCTTGGTGGCAATTGGCCTTCATAGTGGCTATAATTACCATCACATGGTGACTTTGCCACTAAGGGAAGCCTCTACCTCCATCCTTTACACTTTCTGCCACCAAAATGAAGCCTCTCTGCCACCAATGTTCTACCCTGGTGTCGCCAAAGTTGTCCCGCTAGGTTTTCTAAATCCCATATTGAATTGTCCTCCAGCCTGACCCCGTCCTTTTTTCTATAAATATAAACCTCCATTAGCCTTTAAAAAACACACTAGAACAACTAAGCAGAGTTTTTCTTAGTTGGTTCTCCCTTCTCTTCCTTTATTAAGCTTTATTTATTATAAGCAGTTCATATCTCTTTGATTTTGAACCAATTTCTTCAACTCTCTTTGAGTTGGAAGAATAAAAGACCTAGATTTGATCTCTCAATAAGTCAATCTAGCAACACCCTTGTGTTAATTTGACTAATTAATTCAACTCGGTAATTAAAATTAGACAATAATCGGACCTTTGGACTAATTTGGTTACCTAAGCAAAACTGAAACTTTGATCTGGAAAAACTCCAAGACGCAATTTGCCTAAGTGGTGAAACAAGGTATCGTGTTCTAAATTCATCTCTATTCTTCTACCTTTCTTTAAATTAGTAAAGTATCAATTAAAAAAAATCAAAACATGATAAAATGGAAGAGGTAAAATCATACTTTTCTTAAAATCAGACCTAACCCCTTTGCAAAAAAGAAGAATTGTATGGGTTTTGATTCCCACTCAAAGGGATATGCAGGCAAGCTGTTTCATAGCTTCAAATCTAAAAACATCAAAAACCTTTCTTTTTCTTTCCAATATTGTATATTGCACATTGTATTTTGGGGAATATGTGTTTAACCTATAATTCCCATAAGAGCTAGAGTTAGCATCCCTTATTTTAGGTTTTAACTGTAATATAATTGAACTCTTTTATTCTTTATTGTTTATGCTATGAATGTTGTAAATTACTTTATTCATGCTTAATAGTGGAAGATATTGAGAGAAGTGAATGTATGAGATGGTTGAGCTCTGAACCACTAAAAATTGGCTAAGCACTCTCTAACTCTATCTCTTTTATTATATTGCTTGCATTTACTTGGTTAATATTGCATTGAAAATTGATTTTGCATAAAATTTTCAAAATTCTAATTTACCTCCTCTAGGAATATTGCCATAGTGGGATAACAAAATTTTTTATTTTTTATTTTTTATTTTGTAGCTCTTCCACTTTAGGAAACATAAAAGAAGTTCATACTTTTATAAGAAAAGAATGTAAATAATTTATTGTAAAAAAATATTTAATATTATGTGATGTCTAGCCTGAGTACCAAAATGCTCTTTTGGGGTGTTTTTCCATATATTAAAGGCAGTTCTTGCCTTATATATGCAAATTATCCTTTTGACTTTTATTTTGAAAATTGTAGAGTCGCCACCTTTGTTTTTAAGGGAAAAAGAGAGGAAAACCCAATTTGACTCCAATTTCAACTCAAGGATAAAATCACTAAACCTTTGAACTGAGACTGAGTTTGAGGACTAGGTTTTCGATTTTAAGTAACTCTCATTTTGGCTTTCAATTTAACAATTGATTTCTGAAAATAAGATTTCATGAATAAGTTATAAGAATGGCAATTAAAATAACCTAACTCTTTACAATAGTTTCACCGGGATTTCACCTTTTTCTTACAATGAGTAAGCTACCCAACTAAGTCTTTCTCCATAAAGACTCGAGAAATTTTCTTTCTCCAAAAAGACTCAAGAAGTTTTAAGTCTATCTCAAGACTTTACAATGCTTTTAGATGATTACAAAGTTTAGTGCAAATATCTATTACTAGCACAAGTTAAAATGAATACTTAAAAATATAAGTGATAAGTATAATGTGTTCAAAATACAAAGAAGTAGGAAAATATAGTAACCTTAATGGAATAGTTGATTTCTTGGCTTTTCAAAACTTGTTCCAACTTTAAAATATCATCTATTTATAGCTTTCAATGCCTTGTAATAAATTATGATTATTTGAGGTGCATTTAATGCAAATCAGATTTTGAA
This sequence comes from Aleurites moluccanus, assembly GCA_948193065.1. NCBI lineage: Eukaryota > Viridiplantae > Streptophyta > Magnoliopsida > Malpighiales > Euphorbiaceae > Aleurites > Aleurites moluccanus. The sequence continues at coordinate 10,649 of CANXYC010145492.1, forward strand.
ATTTTCTTCCAATGGCTATAAATTTCAACAACTCTGCCTGATGCGATAGCCCAACTACCCATAACAGGCATTATCATATTGTAACGGTCATTTCATGTAAATCCATAACGAGTGTGAAGAACTGTAATGGTTGAACACATTGCTCAATGTATCTTCTTTTCAATTTTAGCCAATCTTCTGCAGTTATTGTTATGATATGGTGATGGGCATTCCAATCTGTATGAGGCTTTATCCTTCATAACGAGCATTAAGATAGCTTATGTGTCTCTTGATCAATTTTGAGCAATTTTTTGATAACGGCTGTTACTAAGGCATAATGATCGTTACACATCAGTAATGGGCATTCTAATAGGTAACGGTCATTAAAATTGTTTTTGTGTCTTTAATTCATTTTGAGCATATTTCTTTAACAGTTGTTACGTACTTATAATGGTCGTTACATGTTCCTGCAAAATATAACCTAAAATAGACATAAGCAACTTGCAAAAGTATATTCTTTAATATGACAAAGTTAGTTTAAACAAGTATAAGATGAAATAAACAATATGTGTAATTAATCAAGAGTTTATAAACTATCATCAAAATCATCAAAGGGTCAACAAAATTGAAAATGAAAAAATGAAATAAAAAAGAGAAAAATGAAAAAAATAAAGAATCAATAAATTTTGGCAACCACTTCCATTCCATCATATGTTATCCATGAAAGGATCAGAACTTAAATCTCTTCAGAGCATCACAAATTGCTTCATCAATTGATGGGATGATTAAAGCAACAAGCAAAAGCCCATCAAAAGATGGTTTGCCCTCATTCTCCTCATCAATTCCCAACCAAGAGAAAAATCAAACAACATCCAACTGATCGGATGATAAAAAAAATCAAAATGACTAAAAAAAAAAAAAAGATCATTCATTGATCTCTTTGTCAATTCTCAACCAATAAGACAATCAAAGATAATTGGATCATCCATTATCTCTTCATCCAATCATTGACACAATCAAAATAAAAAGTGTTCCAATGCTCATTGCATTTTGGATAATTAAATCAATAATAAAGGGCAACAATTCTAAGATGATCCTGACATCCTCAAGAGGATTCTTTATAGACTTGATGGACCTCAAAGTAAAGAGAGAAATGGTCTAATTCATGGTAAATGACTTCATTTATTCAATGTTGTCCAAAAAAGAGAGAAAAGGGAAAAAAAAGAAAAAAAAAAAGCTAGCTAAGTTGAAAACTAGAAAAGGTAGCTCAAACAACAAGTTCGTTGAATTGAAAACTTTAAAGATCAATACATTCAGGAATTAGAACCAATATAAATATATTCAAAATCATATTTTTTGAAGTGCATACTTCTAAAGTCATTCTCTTTACCAAAAGTTAAAGCAACTAGTTAACTTGATCCCTCCTTAAAGTCATTTTCTGAGTTAATCATCATAGCAAAAGTTATTTTTCTTATCAGAGCCATTTTAGTATTTGAGTGTTAACATATGTAATGTCAATCTATCATATGCCTTTACTCCACATCATGGACATATCCTTTATGTCAATTCATCTCATCTCTTAGCTAAAGTAGTTAAATTGCTAAGTTGCCTTTATCTCACATTTGGCATGTCTTCCAAAGCCTTTATTAGCAAATCAATGCTTGGTCACAATAGTTAAGTAGTTTTTTTCCATCATCTAAGGCACATCCTTTAAATTTATCATTCATTAAGTCAGATGCTCATTCACCAGATCAATAATCTTTTTTTTTTCATTTTGAATGACTTTTTATTCAAGTCATTGACCCATGTGTCAACCCCCATTAAATGCAATTAACAAAGCCCTAAAGTCATCGACCTATGTGCTAATCTCATTAAGTCCAACAGAAAAAGCATTACCCCAATAGTCTTTTTCAATCTCAGACATTAGGAATAGCTCCACTTGTCTTCTCCATAAATAATACTATAGCAACAAACTCATAAAACCTCCCAAAATTAATCACACTTCCCAAAAGTGTTTAAACCTCTTATAAAGTTCAACTTATAATCATTAAAGCCTAAATTCCAGGGACAAAATCAATATTAAATCATGTCTCTCTAAACCATTCATTAGGTTTAACCTTTCCACTTATTCATCACTAAAGCCCAAGCTATAGGGGTAAAACAACAATCAAATTATCAGAACCTATAGGTCATATGAAGAAAACTTTTCCAACCATCATTGGATTGTCCAAATTGCCAAGTCCACTACCAAATCTAAAGCCCATCGCATTTTTGGGACAAGGACAAAACAAAAAATGAACTCATCTTTTCTCAAATGATCACAGATCAATACCTATGATATCAAAACCATCCTTCGATAACCCAAGTAGCAAAACCATCTTACCAAAATTCCAAGTTTATTTGAAAAGTCTTTGAAGTTAAACTAGAGCCAGCCACAAATTCATCCTGCATAGAGTGGGAACAAAACCACCTTTGAAAAGAACTAAGCAGACTGTCATGACTTGGTTTCCAGATCGCGATGGTCCTAGGATGTAGGAGATGCCAATGGCAACCAATACCCGTAGAACCTAGTATCACATGCAAATAACTATAACCATCAATTAATTAATCCATTTACTTAGTTACAATTCATTCTGCATGTCACGATCCACTTTTGGGCCTCGACGGTCCTAGGGCACGGGTAGACTTAAGGTCACCGAAAATTCATAGAACCCATAAACAATCTATTTATCAATCATTCAATCAATACTAATTCATTAATCAATATTTAAATCCCATTTATTTCTTATAAATTTTACAGAAAATTTGTCAGAGTTTCCTTTGTAATTTTAATACTATTCTAAACCCAAAACCGGGTCTTTCATAAATTACATAGCCTGCACTAAAATTATTTTTACACTCCTAATAATTTGCCAACCTTATACCCTCAACTTCACAGTTCAACAGTTATATATAGCACTTCTAAATCTTTTTCAAAACATCGGATTTCATTTTAGCATTTATCTCTGTCACTGTCTTTATCACTTTATTATCATTGACATTTTCAATCATTATGTAGTATACATCATATTTTGAATGTCATTATAACATTAAATATTACACTATTGATACATCATTATAATACTTAATCATCCAATTATACACAGTACCATGGAGCTCTATCAGTATCACATCAGTATCAGTAAGCATAAGGCTGATCAGACCCTATGGCCAGGACCATAGCCCTTCCCAGCTAGGGCATCAGTAATACAATGTGCACATCGCCGACAGTATTTTCCCACTACCCTGTCGGAGCTGTAGCTCTATCAAATTCACATGTAAAATGGGTCAAGGGAAAATCAATATCAATATCTAGTAATCATTAGGAATATTATGGTACAATGATTTTCGATCGATACGCATTAGTTTATTTGTCAATCAGTACACAAATGGCATTTCCATATCAATAGCAATCAATAAATATGGATAAATTTTAATATTTAGGAAGATCAAAGAATGATCAACAATAACAAGTGGCATTTAATCAAGAAGGAAATATGTTCATAGGTCAATAAATCAAACATGGTATGCATAATGATGTATACATTACTCACCTTAGCTTATAACTTTAACATTTCCCTTTTTCCTTTATCCTTGGTTCTTTGCTTTTATCTCTTTTGGTACCCATCACATCTCTTATTCATTCTTGACTTTACATATCCAATTAATTTCCATTTAGATACTAGTTAACATAAAATTACATTTCTTATACTTATATTAAAGAAAATTCCTCAAATTTCCAAGTTACTAGGATTTTCCTGTGCAAAATTCTTTATTGGCAACCTGTGTTCCATTACCCATATCTCTCTCTATAATTATCCAATTGCTTCAATTCTTATTCCTAATTGAACTTAACATAAAGTTTCTAACATATCCAAATTTCACATTAAAATCATTACTACACAATTTATGGTGTTAATTTAAACTTAGGCCTATAACCAGCCCTGCTACCCTGCATTCTGCCTGAAATCCTATTTTGGCAGATTTTGTTCTTTTAACAATAACTCAAACAATACTTAACCAATTACAGTAATTATTTTTCCTATTAAAAATAGACACATAATATTATAACATATACAAATTTCAGAATTTTTGGATTACTAAATAATTATTAGTGAATTTTCAAAATTAAATTACTGCCTGAAATCTTTATCCAGACATGCCCTGTTTCTATGCCTATAATTAATTTTGTACTCATCCAATTACAAAACCATTTGACATAAATTTATATAAAATTTAAATTAACATCTTTTATGCTTAACACTTTCTCTAATTCAGAATTTAAGGTCCTTATATTAATACGAATCTGTAACCTATGTTCTGTTAAACAATCATTCCGGGCAGTCTATACTTATGACCTAATATCTCATAAACCACAAATCCAATTGAAAAACTATTTTACAAGATTATATATAAGACTTCAATGAACACTTTTAATGTTAAATACTTCTTCTAATTCTGTCTCTAATAGTCTGTACAATAAAAATACAGTAGCATTTTCTAGAAAATCTAATTCCAGGCCAGTCACAGTTTCTAATCAATAACTCTTTCCTCACTTCGAATTTTACAAATTTGTTTTATAGACATATAACTAACATATTTATATACAACTTTCATGTTTTAATCATCCTCAAATTCAGTCATTAAAATTTCATAATATCAACCACAATTTACTGCCTTAAAACAGAATTTAGAAACTATATTAACCCTAGCTCATTCTTTGTATTTTTAACTTAATTACCTTAATTATTTGCCAAATCAAACCTTAGAACTCTTAAATACAATTAAAAATAATAATTTTAGAATCATTACCTCAAATCAAAATAATTGAATCTCATCTCCTTTTGCTCCACCAAAAGTTTGAACACTATTTTTCTATCCCATTCTCTTCATAAAGCTTCTTCCTTCTTCATTTCTCTAGTTTTTTTTGGTTGATTTCTATGAAAAAATTGGAAGACTTCTTTTTGGTTTTTCTCCCTTCCATTGGTTCGGCTACTTCCTTGCTAATTGCTATTTTTTCTTTTCTTTTTCCATACACCAAAAGCCAATTTAAAAGAATGAAAGAAATGGAAAATTCTTGATTTTTGGTCAAATGTCAAATTCTTTTTGGATGGATATTAAAAAATCTACAACAAAACTCTTCTTTCTTTAATGTATGGCTGGCCCACTCCTTGGCTTATTCTAGAATTTTTGTTTGATTCAATTGGTAGGTTCCACATCTTTGTTTAATTGCACTTTTAGCCCAAAAATTTTCTTATTTGCATTTTTGAGCCCAAAACTTTCTGTAATTTATACTATCTATTCTGTTTAGATTTAACCTCAAATGTGGGGAGTGAAATACCTTATTTTAATGTAATACCCTAGAAAGTTATAACTCACATGCATGAATTTGTTCTTAGTATATGGTTCATAAGTCTTGAAATGATGGGAAATCATTTTAGAGACATAGTTAGAAAGCGAACTAGTTACTTTTCTGGAAAGCGGCAATGTCGGGAACACTGCCGAGAAATTAGCAATCCGGTCAACAGTAGAATTTCTGAAGTTGACCTGGGGGTAAAAGAACACCATAAAACATGTGTAATTTTGGTAAAAAGAAAGAAGGGAAAATCATTTAGGAACACTGAAAAAGTAATCAATGGAAAAATAGTAAATATAAGGAACTTTAAGGTGAATAGTGGAAATGGGTCCGTTGGAGTTACAGAATGACTCTAAAACCATTTTTATAAATAAGTATAAATTAAAATAAGCTTATTAACTCTCAAATCTGAAATCTAAATCTTAACAGAATTGACAGAATAAATTACAGATGATTTTGGACCAAAATGTGATATATGGAAGTTCGAGGATTATGTTGTAATTTACCAAATGGATTTTCTATTTATTTCTTACTTAGAACATTGGCTTCATCTTTTTCTTTCCTTGTTTGAGTTGGCCGAACCATTCCCTTGCTTCTTCCCCCATTTCTTCTTCATTTTCCAACCAAATTTATTAATTAAATTTAAAGAAAACTTGAAATCAATCATTATTCTTCCATTCTCCATCATTGATTTGCTTGGAATCACAAAGAAAATCTAGGATTCATTGAAGGACCAATTCGGGTGGAACCTCCATTCTAGGTAACCAATTATTTTGTTTGAATTTATTATTTATTTGGATGATTTGGATGATGAATTTGATGGGTTTGTAGTTAAATTGCATCAATTGATGCTAATTGATAGGAATACCCAATTTTACCTAGCTAATTTAAAGTTGTAAGAAAAGGTTTGATGATTTAGTGTTTGATTTTGTTAATTGATATTAGAATATATTAATTGGATGTGAATAGGTGATTAATTGATGGTTTGTTTGATATAGAACACAATTGTTGACAAAGGTGTGTTATATAGCTCGGTTGGAGAATTTGGGTGGAATTAGATTATTCAAAGCTATTTAAAGCCTTAGGTGAGCCTATTTTGCATCTAATAACATGCCTAATGAGTTAAAATAGAAATTTGAAACCTACCTTGGAAGTACCATCTTGGCCGACTGCATAACACTATTCACATTGCTTTTGGTTTGCTTGATTTTGACTTATTTTCCATGACCAATTTGATCCATTTTGATGTTGTTTATTGTTGTTTCTTTGATGCCTATACCATTGTTGATAATGTAGCTTGTTCTTGATTGAATTGGGCAAGTCAATTTTGCACCCTAACCTAATCTATTGGCTTGCCATTGTATGCCCACCATATGTTTAATGAAATGCCTAGTTCATTTGCCTTGGCCTATTGTTTTGTATTCCATAGGCCTACCATTTAAATGTCATTGTCACCAGCGACGTTGGCATGTCAATTGGCCTACCATTTTCCATCGCCAGGCCAACTTTTGTTCTATGTCTTTCTTAATTGCCAAACTATTTGTCATTGATTATATGTCACCTATAGCATTGCCATTGATCTCATTGATAATTGATTGACTGGTATTGGATTTATTGATATGGAGGATGCCATTGTTACATAATGGTATCCATTGATATGTTGCTTATTGATATTGATCCTTATGTGGCTTGATAGAGCTACCGATCCTATAGGAAAGTGGGGAAATACTATCGGCGATGTGCACGTTGTATTTCTGATGCCCTAGCTAGGAGGGGTTATGGTCCTCGCCATAAGACCTGATCGGTCTTATGCTCATTGATATTGATATGCTACTGGAGACCTATATGTTCACATATGGTCCACACTGATTACTAGAGATTGTATGATTTCATATAGTCTATCCCTTTATATGTCTTTCCATATGATACCGACCCTGTATTTTATACTTTGGCTATACTGTGACCTATTACAGATCCTATTTATTGTTATCTGATTTATTTGTACCATTGCCTCATTATTACCTATTGTTTTATTGTTGATGCATATAGATTCACTGAGTATCTTATATACTCACCCTTTCATTATATAACCATATCAGGAGAGGAGTAGGCTACAGAATCCTGTCGTCTGTCATCTAAGGATTTCTGCTATAGTCATTTGATGTATATTTTCTGTATTTTGATGTTAATAATCTAGCTGCTCCATGGGGTATGTATAGGTTAGCTAGGGAATGAACATATATATATGATATTGATAATATATGAGTTATATGTTAATTATATGATATGATGGTTTGATCATTACAGCCAATCACAGAAATTGACAAAATGATTTACAGAATAATAGAATAGATGGTAATTAATTAAAATGGATAATATATTGTGGCGTGTAGATTGTGCATGTGATACTGGGTTCTACGGGTGCCAGTCACTGTTGGCATCTCCCGTGCCCTAGGACCGTCGCGATCCGGAAACGGGTCGTGACATTTAAGTTGTTCTATCCTTTAAAAATAGTTATGGGTCATTTCTGGATCCCAGACAGTGGATTTCCAAAATTGCCCAAAAGTTGCCTTTATTTATAATTTTGCCATTACTCTTATTTTCGGTGTTCCAAAACATTTTTCAACTCTTTTTTTTCACCATAATTTCACATAAAATTAACTTATTTAATCCCCCCAAGTCTGGGTCAAAAATTCTTAAATTTACCGGACTGCTATTTTGCGGCAGTGTTTTCGACACCGACGATTTCCGGAAAAGTATCTCATTTGCATTCCAACTGTGTCTCTAAAATTATTTTCCATCATTTCAATGATTTTAAACCATAAACTGAGAATCAATTCATGCATACAAGATGGGGCTTCCTAGGGTATTATACTACAATTCTGTAAACTGTCTATAATTTTATGCTGTTGGCTGTAACATCCATCATCACATATCATATCAATACTCATATATCATATAATATCATACAAATATGTTCATATCCTAACTAACCCATACATATCCCATAGAGCAGCTAGATTATGAACACCAAAAATACAGTATTTAATATAATTACATTGCTATCAAAAGATTGCAGAAATCCACAGAGTGTCTGAAATTGGGATTCTGCTATCTACTCTGCACCTGAAATGGTAGACAATGAAAAGAGTGAGTATATAAGATACTCAGTGAATCTAATATGCATCGCCAATAAAAATGGTTTGGATCAATAATAAATGATAATAATGGAAGCAATGATAACATTTTGTCGATATAATCAGATTACAGAATCAATGTCAGAGAATGATAGAAAAGGTAACAGTCATATCAAAGGAATGGTATAATATGGTAAGACAGATATAGGGTCAGAACACATATGGACTATATGTAAACATATAGTCAATCTCATCTCAATAAACATAAGACTAATCAAGTCTTATGGCCAGGACTAATAACCCTTCCTAGCTAGGGTCTTAATAAACAATGTGCACATTGCCGACAATATGTACCCACTACTCTGTCGAAGAGGCAGCTCTGTTAAGCCATATTAGGGTCAATACATGTGTGAAACTTATCATTAGATACTATTATGCAACAATGATATCACTAATAGCAATCATCTCAATATCAATCATTTCAAGTAGCAATTTGATCAAAGGAATAGCAATAAGCAATAGTTATGCAATGACAATTGGTTTAGTAAACAACAAAGGTATGGAATAAAGATTGGTTATACATAGGTAATCGGTAGGCACAATTGGCATGCCAACGTCACTGGTGACAATGGCATTCAAATTGGTAGGCCTATGGATGAAGGAATGATAGGCCAATGACAATATAACTAGGCATTTCATCAAACACATGGTGGGCATTATGAAATGGACAAATTGGCATGGTTTTGGTGGAACTCCAACATTGCCTCATTATTCAACAATCAACTCACAACCAAGGCAATACAATAGGAAATAGATAAACAACAATTAACATCATTTAAAATATCAAATAGGCTAAGGAATTCAAAGGAAAAATAAACAAAATCAAAGGCATGAATAGTATATTAGGGTTCGGCCAAAGCATGACTTCCAAGTATGGTTTCTAATTCAAATTTCAATGCTTGAGACATGATAAATGATGTATATTAAACTCACCTAGCACTCCAAATTGCTTAGGAAAATTGATTTTCCACCAAATGCTTTAAAGGAGGCAAAATACACAAGTATGACTATCTTGATTTTTTGCAACAGATCAACCATAAATAATTCATCCATTAGCCTCCAATTAACATATTCTAAGCTTAAACAACATAAACTAACACTAAATCATCAAGCCAAATCAAACAACTTCACTTTAGGGTTTGAAATGAGGGAAAAATATTCAAATGCATCAATTGATGCAATCAAACACTATACCCATCTAATTCAACCTCTAAATCATTTAAATAAACCATAAAACTTAACAAATTAATTGATTACCTCAACTTTGATGTTCCACCCAAAATTCCAAGGATGAAGATTCTTAGTTTCCTTTGTGATTTTAAGCAATCAATAATGGAGAATGGAAAAACTAGGTAGAATTCCAAGTTTTCTTTAGTTTTTCTTAAGAAATTTGGTTGGAAAATGGAGAAGAAATGGAGGAGATAGGTTCGGCCACACCAAAGGAGAAGAAAAAGATGCACCAATTTTTCCTAAGGCATTCTTAAATATTAAGTCAAATTGACAAATTTTCTTTTGGTCCTTAAACTATCATGAATTCATACTTTGACCCCAACTTTTTCTGTAATTTATTCTGACAATTATGTTGAGAATTAGATTTCAAAGTGGGGAATTAAAAGGCTTATTTTTATTTATACTTATTTATAAAAATAGTTTCAAAGCCATTCTGAAACTCAGACAGACCAAATTCTACTATACCCCTCAAAGTTCTATCTATTTACGGTTTTGTCATCACTTACTTTTTCAGTGTTCCTATATATTTTTCACCTCTTTCTTTTTACCATAATTACACATGCATTTATGTGATCCTTTACCCCCTAATCAGAATCAGAAATTCAACTGTTGCCTAAACTGCTATTTTCTTAGCAGTATTTCCGACACTGATGATTTGCGGAAAAGTATTTCATATGCTTTCTAATTGTGTCTCTAAAATTATTTCCAATCATTTTAATACTTTTAAACCATAAATTGAGAATTAAATCATGCATATAAGATAGGCCTTTCTAGGATATTACATTCTACCCCCCTTCAAATAAATTTGTCCTCGAATTTAAAATAAATACATACCTCATTGATGGAACAGGAATGGATATTTGTCCTTCATCTCCTGCTTGCTCTCCCAAGTGCACTCCTCTATCGACTGATTCCTCCAAAGCACTTCCACCATTGGGATTTCTTTATTCCTCAATTGTCTGACTTGTCGATCAACTATCTCCACTGGAAGCTCCTCATATGACAAGTCCTCGTTAACCCCAACATCTTGTATCTCCAATATGTGTGATGGGTCCGATACATATTTTCGTAGCATAGAGATATGAAATACCAGATGAATATGGCTCAGATTAAGTGGAAGAGCCAATCTATAGGCCACATTGCTAATCTTCTCAAGAACTTTAAATGGGCCTATAAATCTTGGTGACAGCTTCCCTTTCTTCCCAAATCTCATAACTCCTCTAATTTGTGAGATCTTAAGGAAGACATGGTTACCTACTACAAAATGCACATCCTTCCTCTTCGGATCGGCATAACTCTTTTGTCTGCTAAAAGCAGTCTTCATCCGATCTCTAATAATAGACACCTTTTCCATTGTTTCTTTAATCAACTCTTGACACTCTAACTACTTCTTCCTACCATATAGTGCTTCATATGGAGCCATTCCGATGGAAGAATGATAACTATTGTTGTAGGAGAATTCAATTATCTTCCAAAGTTTGGATTGTCCTCTCCGACTGTCCATCAATCTATGGATGGAAAGCAGTACTGAACTGTAACTGAGTACCTATAGCGTCCTGAAATTTCTGCCAAAACTGCGAAGTGAACTGTGTACCTCTATCTGATATAATCATCAAAGGAACTCCATGAAGTCACACAATTTTATCCATATACAACTGTGCACTTTGAGTTGCAGAATATATGGTCTTCACCTCCAGAAAATGAGCAGATTTCATCAGTTGATCTATAATAACCCATATGGAGTCATAACCCCTCGTAGTCCTCAGTAAACAGACTATAAAATCTATGGTTACTTGCTCCTATTTCCACTCGAGCAACTTAATCTCCTGAAGTAAACCCGATGGCTTCTGATGCTCAAACTTAACTTGCTGACAGGCTAAGCATTTAGAGACAAACCATGTTACATCTTTCTTCATACCAAGCCACCAATACACATCCCTCAAGTCATGGTACATCTTGGTAATCCCTGGATGTACACTGTATGATGAATAATGATCCTCTCTCATAATCCGATCCCGCAGCCCATCAATATCAGGTACACATATCCGCTTCCCACACTTCAGTACATCATCCTCCACTGTAAACTCTAACATCTTGCCATGCTGTATATCTCCCTTAAGCTTCAGTAGATACAAATCCCTATCTTGAGCCACTTTAATATCATCAATCAACAGTGACTTCATTTGAAATTGGGCTATCAGAGCCAGGTTACAATCCTGGGATCCCAAATCCAACTCCATACCCAAATCAACTAACTCACCCATCTCACGGATCAATGGTATCCAGATAACCGAGATGTGAGCTAGATTGCCCATCGACTTTTGACTAAATACATTAGCTACTACATTATCTTTACCTTGATGATAAAGGATTTCACAATCATAATCCTTAAGCAACTCAACCCATCTACGCTATCGGAGGTTCAGATCCTTCTGCTAAAATATATACTGCAAACTCTTATGATCAATATATATCTCACATTTAGACCCATAAAGATAATGCCTCCAAATCTTCAATACAAAGACTACAGCTGCCATCTCTAAGTCATGTGTCAGATAATTCACTTCATGCTTTTTTAACTGACGAGAAGTATAAGCAATCACTCTCTTGTTCTGCATCAACACACACCTTAATCCAACTCGGGAAGCAATACAATATACAGTAAATTTCTCACCCTTTGATGTCAATGCTAACACTGGAGCACTTGTGAGGCAAGACTTCAAAGTCTGAAAATTGCTCTCATATTCATCAGTCAACAGATAACGCTCCTATTTCCTAGTCAACTTAGTCAACAGAGCTGCAATTCTAGAGAAATCCTTCACAAGCCACCTGTAATACCCTGTCATACCCAGAAAACTACGGACTTCAAAAACACTGGTAGGCCGAGGCCAATTTGCAACTGCTTCCATCTTTTGAGGATCTACCTTTATACCATCTTTGCAAATCACATGCCCAAGGAAACACACTTCGGTTAGTCAGAACTGACTTCTAGATAACTTAGCATACAGCTGATGCTCTCGAAGTGTATGTAATACTATCCTCAGATGCTCTACATACTCCTTCTCACTCCTGGAATAGATAAGAATGTCATCAATGAACACTATAACAAACTTATCCAAGAATGGCCTGAACACCCGGTTCATCAGATCCATAAATGCAGCTGATACATTAGTCAACCCGACTGGCAACACCAAAAACTCATAATGTCCATATCGATGGATTCTGAAAGCAGTCTTAGGTACATCACCCTTCTTAATCTTCAACTGGTGATACCCAGATCTCAAATAAATCTTCAAAAAATGACTGACACCCTGCAACTGATCAAACAAGTCATCTATCCGAGGCAACGGATATTTATTCTTCACTGTCACCTTGTTCAACTGCCTATAATCAATGCACATTCTTAGTGAACCATCGTTCTTCTTTACAAACAGCACTGGAGCACCCCACGGAGAATTTCTCGGTCTAATGAATCCTCTATCCAATAACTCCTACAACTGCACCTTTAGCTATTTCAATTCTGCTGGTGCCATTTTGTAAGGAGGAATGGATATAGGATCGGTGCCTGAATACACCTCAATCTCAAACTCTATCTCCCTATATGGGGGCAATCCTGGCAACTCTTTAGGAAATACATTAGGAAACTCCTGAACTACAGGTATCTGATCAAGTTCTACCGAAGACTTATGCACATCTATCACATGAGCCAAATAAGCTGAACAACCTTTCCCTATCATCCTTCTAGCCTGGATAGCAGATATAAGATTGACTTTGAACTCTCGTCTATCACTCAGAAACTCAAACTCTGGCTGCCCCTTAGGCTGAAATCTAACCTTCTTCTCATAACAATCAATGACTGCACGATGTGTTGTGAGCCAATCCATACCCAGAATAACATCTAGCTCTAACACAGGCAGTTCTATCAAATTAGGACGCAATATGTTGTCATCAATTTCAATCACACAATCAGGATAGTAGTAATCCACATTTATACTTCCACCCATCGGTGTAGCTATCACTAAAGGCACATCTAACAATTTCCTCTCCTTATTCAATTTAGGTGCAAATTGTGGTGAAACAAAGGAATGCATAGCACCAGAATCAAATAAGACATCAGCAATCTCATTATGAATCAGAATAGTACTTGTAACCATATTTTCTGATCTCTGTGCCTCTTGAGCATTAACTGCAAAGACTCGCCCTTAATCTCTGCCTGCTGGAACCTGACTACTTCTGGGAGCCTGTCCTTCTCTGCCTCTGCCTTTATCGAAAGACTTTTTGACTACATTCTGACTTATCTGTACTGTAGGCTGAGAAACTGAAGCAAATGGCTGTTGCTCGCCCCACAAAGGACATCTACTAACAAAGTGACCATGTTGCCCACATCTCAGGCAGGCACCCGTCTAACACCAGCACTCCCCTCTGTGCCTTCTACCACATAATCTACAGATAGGCACACTAGGCATCTGTGCAGCTGGTCTAGAGGAACCCTAAGAATATGCAGGTGCTGACTGTACCACTGGTGGTCCCCTACTCTGAACCCTCCTCTTTTGACTTCCCGATGAAGGTCGCAGATCAAATCGAGGCACTGACTCTACCTATTGTCATGACCCAGTTTCCCAAACTGCGATGGTCCTAAGGTATGGGAGATGCCAACGGCGACCAGCACCCGTAGAACCCATATCAGTCATATCAAACCTATCAATTCAATATAGTGCATATAAGTCATATTCAATATTTCCAGTCATTCTATCCATCTGTCATACATTCTGAAAATTTCTGAATTATAAATTCCCAAAATATCACATTAATTATAATATCATTCATTTAACAAAACTATCATCAGTTACATGTTCATTTCCTAGCTAACCCGTACATACCCATGGAGCAGCTAGATTATGAACACCAAAATACATATTATTCAAAATAAAGGAAACTATCAATACATCTGAAATCAGTGGCAGAATTTCCAGAGAAGTAGAAGTTTGGATTCTGCAGCTCTAATCCTTTCCTGAAAGGGGAAACAAATGAAAGGGGTGAGTATAGATGATACTCAGTGAATTCACATGCATCGCAATAAACAATAGGCATTATATATATCAAAGGTATCAATCAATAAGATAATAGGGTATCGAATAAGTGTTTAGGTACAACAAAGCCAGTAATTCAACATATAAGTTTGGTTTCATATATGGGATGATAGATAAAGGGATAGATTGTATGAAAAGAAATCATACAGTCTCCAAATAATCAAATGCGTTGGACCATGTAGGTCCTAGATCATCCATATCAGGAAACTAAGCATAAGGCTAATCAGGCCCTATGACCGGGACCATAACCCTTCCCAGCTAGGGTACAAATATACAATGCGCACAAAGTCGACAATATTCCCCACTCCCCTGTCGAATCGGAAGTTCTACCATAACCATACCAATGTCAATAACAAGGGATACCATTAACAAAAATGGCATCCAGATTCAATCAATCAGTTCGGTATCAATCATATCAATATCCAATATCAATCAATAATGGCCATGCCATATTCAATATCCAATATCAATCAATAATAGGTTTAGTATTCATGAGACGGAATAAAGTTTATATCAAAGATAGTTCGTAAGACTAGAATGGGCCGGTAATTAAAAAGGAAAATATCAAGGAAACAAAGTTATATAATAATATAAGGATTTATTTGGCAATAGAATATAAAGGCAAATTTTAAAGTAAAATCAAAGGAATTACAAAGTGTAGGTTTCGGCCCCTTGGGGGCTTTTCCCATAAAGTGCCCAACAATCAAATTAAGCAATTAATTATGATAATTGATGCATGTAGAACTCACCTCAATTTCCCAATAGCCAATAACTTAGTCAAATTCACCAATTTTCTCCAAAATCCCCAATTTTGCTACTAGAAGAATTCAGTTTCTATAATCTACAAATTCACATTAAATTGGTCATCAATTTACTGTCTACTTACATCCAATTAGCAAATTCCATCATCAATTTATGAATCCCATCACTAATCTATCATATCATATTTCAAAATTTCAAATAAACCCTAG